>OX465045.1:2537883-2611232 GCA_949841015.1 Aplysina aerophoba
GAAGGCTACAAGCCTGTGTGTGTGTGTGCACCAGCTATATAAATACACAAGCTCATACAGAAGTAGTGAACTCAAAATTATTCATATGTGGGAGTACCTACTAGTTCTTGTGCATAATCTGTACTTGAGTCATTTGAACCATTGTCAGGTGACACTGCTATATATTTTATTCCTTCAAGTTGCTTTAGTAGTACCTTTGTGGGATAGGAAGGTACATACGTATGTTCGCACGTATGTAATTTGTTACTGTAAGTGCATACATGCCATACACATGTTGTTGCAGCATGTGGTAACATGTTGGTGCCACAAGGAGATGTTTCACTGTACACATACGTTATGCCATGGCTGGCATTTAGCTTACCCTTGGTGCCACGGAGAACTCCAAAAAGACACTTCTTGGTTGACATGTAGCGACTGTGGTAAGACAGAGTTATTACAGAAACCAGGGACTTCCAGATCATGAAACTTCTTCACTTGTAGAATACTTCCCTTTGGGGGGGGGCTATGTCAAATTTACTCACATGATGCTGTATATACATTGTCCATAGCTGGTAGGCTAATGCTACTGCTACTGTAAGTGCATACATGCCATACACATGTTGTTGCAGCATGTGGTAACATGTTGGTGCCACAAGGAGATGTTTCACTGTACACATACGTTATGCCATGGCTGGCATTTAGCTTGCCCTTGGTGCCACGGAGAACTCCAAAAAGACACTTCTTGGTTGACATGTAGCGACTGTGGTAAGACAGATCTGGAGTTATTACAGAAACCAGGGACTTCCAGATCTTGAAACTTCTTCACTTGTAGAATACTTTCCCTTAGGGGGGGAGGGCTATGTCAAAAATTTACTCACATGATGCTGTATATACATTGTCCATAGCTGGTATATATTTTATTCCTTCAAGTTGTTTTAGTAGTACCTTTGTGGGATGGGAAGGTACGTACGTATGTTCGTACGTATGTACACTGTACACTCATATGGTGCTTATGGGTGCTTCTGCACGCGACATGTGCTTGGTGTCTCCTGCAACTGCAAGGGTCACACTCAAGGCACACAGTGCGATGATGTATAAAATATGCAGAGAAGGCTACAAGCCTGTGTGTGTGTGTGCACCAGCTATATAAATACACAAGCTCATACAGAAGTAGTGAACTCAAAATTATTCATATGTGGGAGTACCTACTAGTTCTTGTGCATAATCTGTACTTGAGTCATTTGAACCATTGTCAGGTGACACTGCTATATATTTTATTCCTTCAAGTTGCTTTAGTAGTACCTTTGTGGGATAGGAAGGTACATACGTATGTTCGCACGTATGTAATTTGTTACTGTAAGTGCATACATGCCATACACATGTTGTTGCAGCATGTGGTAACATGTTGGTGCCACAAGGAGATGTTTCACTGTACACATACGTTATGCCATGGCTGGCATTTAGCTTGCCCTTGGTGCCACGGAGAACTCCAAAAAGACACCTCTTGGTTGACATGTAGCGACCGTGGTAAGACAGATCTGGAGTTATTACAGAAACCAGGGACTTCTAGATCTTGAGAAACTTCTTCACTTGTAGAATACTTTCCCTTTGGGGGGGGGGGGGGGGGGGGGGGGGCTATGTCAAATTTACTCACATGATGCTGTATATACATTGTCCATAGCTGGTAGGCTAATCACATCACATGTATACACACGTGCATGTGCACACACACACACACACACACACACACACACACACACACACACACACACACACACACACATATACACACACACATACTGTATATGTGCGTGTGTGGTATATGTACTCCTTAATAAATTGCTGTAGAGTCCTCCACTTTGGTATTCTTGATCTGAGACCAACAGCTGACAATGTGGATGGGTCCACGTTCACTACCACCTGTTCGTCAGCCCTGCCCTGTCAGTGGTTAGGGTTGGAGTCCTATGTATGGGTCAAAAGTCTACACTCCCTATTAAAAATAGGCGGGATTCATTGTTGTCCCGTTGTTGTTCTGTTTTAATTTATAGTACATTAATCAATTATTTAATTATAACAGTCTCACATGATATAAAGGAACACATAACATCTGCACAAGCATGCAGTGTCTGTACAAGATATCATACGAAGAGTGCAAAACGAAAGGATGTGTACTTATGCCACCATTTACATACAGTGGAAGGGACTTGGCAGCATCTCTTTGTACCCTCCTTGGACTGCATACTTCCAGTCTCCTGGGAGATGTAGAAAGCAAAGAGTGCAGTATTAATCTCTAAATAAAACAAGCAGTACAGATACAGCAAAGTACAAGCATGGGTCGTGAACATATGTACATAAACGTTCCTGCAATACACACATTGACTCACTCTTAATGACTTTCCCTTAGTCTCAATTGGTAGCAGGATAATTGCCACAGTACATGCAACAAGCATGGCCAAGAACACACTTATTCCAGCTAGATCGCTTGCCTCCAGCAGCACCTGCACATGGGAGACGAAAGGAGACCTTTTGCCCCATATCCATTGTGTGAATGTACGTGTTGCTATGTATGAAGGAGAGACATCAGTGCCGTAGGACAGAGCATACTGCGGGGAGCATTTGCAGGCACATGTACTTTAGGAGACAACAACAGAAAGTTTCTTGAACAAATATTATCAGCATTATGTATAGGGATGTTGTAAAAGTATAGAACTAAATATGTCATGCAGTCAGCAAAATACATAGTCATGGGCCGCGCACACATGCAAGGGTGTTGAACCATATCCCTACATCTGGCTAGTCTAGCGCACCAGCCTCTACCTTCGGGTTGCTATTATTGCACAGTTGCAAAGGATAGAGGCATTCTATCCTTTGCAATTGCGCAATAATAGCAACACGAAGGGGGGTGGTGGGGGCGCGGCATGCGAGACTAACACCTGGCTGCTTCACCTTGCTGCGACATGGTTGTGTAGATTGGCAACACATATAAATGGCCTTACATTAATATATACCTATCTGCCGACAATTTACGTACAAATTTCAGTAATTGCATATTAAATAAAATTCCTATACGTACAATAGCGATAACTAGCAATCACGTTTGCACTGCCACTTCTATATATAAAATGACTCTGATAAATTGCTATGTGATAGCTACATGCATCCTTACTTGAGCAATGTATGGCATGATAACACTTCCTCCACTTCCGACAGCTGAGGCTATTCCAAGGCCAAGACCTCTCACTTCTGTAGGGTACACTTCCGCTGTATAGACATACAAAATCTGACTTGCTCCAGAAATGCAGGCACGAGCACAGAACAAGAAGGCTACTGTGACTTCTCTGTAAAGGAAATAGAATGTACAAACATAACTACATATGGTTACAATATGTAGTGTGGTCCCACATTAGTGCCATGCTGTCAGCTCAAGAGGGAGTCCTTCTATACTGGTAGCCACGTGGAAGATACCAACAGCACACAAAACTAGAGCACACTAAACACACATTTGGCCCCATACATACCTCGGCTGACAGAGGTAAAGGAGGCCAGTAAAGATGGCACACAGAGTCATCCCTCCTGCCATGAGCACTCGTCTGCCAAAAAATGGGAAAAGAAAGGCGATGAGGAGGATTCCTGGGAGTTCTGATGAAGTGGTCCACATGACATCAGTGTAGTCCTCTGGCTGCAGATTCTGACAAATATCCAGCTTTGGGAGTCCACCAGTGTCTAATGTTTATATATTATACAATAGTGTTACAGTGTGGGTAAATGGAGTGGGACGTCAAACAGGAAGGGAGGGAAAGAGGTGTAGCGATACAAACTAAGTCCAGTCGCATCATGTGTGTGTACTGGGTGCAACTCACTGCAGTGGTCATGAAATCGAAACAGTGAGGTTGCAAGAAGGAAAGTACCAAAATAGTATGCTGTACTTGTCAGCCATATTATCCACAGCAAAACCGTAGATCTCCACATTCCTTTCTTGAATAAATGAGCTAGCAGAAACTTGGTAGGCTGAGAGGACAAAACATAAGAAAAGAATATTGACAATGCTCACTTGGAGCCTGTTAGTATGATTTTGTGGTAGCCACTGTGGACGAAGCAGTTATAGTCATTTCATTTTCGCTTATGAATCACAATGGAACGTTTATGATTCAAAATGTGTCATGCACACATACAATACATACATGTTATTAGTGCCAACTCATATAGCAGCAGTCAATTTCTGCATATACACAACAATGTCCACAGTGACATTCCAGTGTTGAAGCACATTGTATTAGAGTAAAGCAATTTCATTCATACACTGTCATATTTTGTCACCCCTTTTCTGTGGCTATCCATCTCTCTCTCTCTCTCTCTCTCACTGTCACACATGAAAGTGTATATAGTATTACCGCTTTCTCTTGATGGTTTGACGCGACCACAAGAAATGGTGATGCAGAGCTTGCATTGTCTGTCTCTCCATTATGGCCCTCGGTATTGTCCTGCTCTCCATCACTGACTGTGAAATGCTGTTGATGAAAATTAGCCTCCATCTCTCTCTCACTCTTTAGCTTAACAGACAGGTTGGGCTTGCAGTTAAACTTTGCTATCTTTGAAAGTAACCTTTGGGCTTTGCCAGTCTGTCCCTTGAGCACCAGATACCTAGGAGACTCTGGTACAATCTATGTACAGTATACAATGACAACTAAACACCTTGTGTAGCATCTAGCCAGTAAGTGCCACACCCAATGCAGCCAGTCTACCACATGTATGCATTGACTTAGCTGAGTCTGAGCAAGGCAGTCAGTACTCACTGGTACGTCCGTGTATGTGTGCTTGCATGTGCATACGTAGTTGTGTGTACCATAATATTACGTAATTACAATTCACTGATCAGATGTACATAGCGAAATGTATAAATCTTAGATGCATGTACGTACACATGCATGTATGGTACACACATATGTATTAATGCTGATTCGTTACTACTATTATCACAGGCACTAAAGTGCTAAACGCTCGGTGCAAGAAGTTATAGCTATAGTATAGAAAGTTTCAGTATTCCCTCCTTCAGGCAAATGATTGCACGTAGTTGAGATCAACGTGATGAAGATACGCACGTGCGCTATATAGCGTCACGCCAAACACAATGGCAAAGCCCGTAACAAAAAAACACCACGTGGTCTAGAGCAATGTCACGTGAATAGATATACGTATGCTCGGGCGCCTGCGAGAGTAAGCAAATTGGCTGACCGGTGCACCAATACAGCTGCAACTCAAATTTTATATATCTTCGCGAGGAGATTGTTTTACGAAAAGCCCCACATTATAAATCAAGCGACTGCAGTGCTGAGGTGATCCGTAAGTCTTCTTGGCCAATTCGTTACCGTTTGGAAAAGTGAACCGGACACACACACACAAACATACCCAACTACTGTAACCTACAGTGCATGCGCGACGAGGGTTAATAATATTATACCATACACCAACTTTATAACAAATAAAGTAATTCTCCAAGCAGAAACATGGTGGAATTAGATAAACTGCCAACCTCCCACTCGCACGAATCCTTTCTTCAGTGGACAGGTTTGTACACCATACACTTTGGCCTTGTCTAATCAGCTGATTTAGCAACACAATATTTGTATTAGAACATCACATACACATACAATACAAATAAACTAATAGCAGATTCACCCATTTTACCACGTATTTGTTATTCGAAGCCAAATTTTAGCATTCATCCCGCCCTAAAAGAAATGTACATGATTATACTGGGGGTGTAGGGTATATAGAGTTATGAGCATGTACACAATGTCATATTTGCTAGCTGTTTCTCTAATGTATGCAATATGCATGTACACATAACTTTGCGCTTTATTATGTATGTGTTTCCATGCATGTTGGTTGACTCACAAACGTAATGGCCATCAGTGGAAGGGTAAGGATACTAGCCGTAGTGGCAAGGTACCATCTCCAGCCAACATTTGGAATCATTGCCATTCCCACTGCAATGGTAAGGATGCTTCCCAAGACATAGAAGATCTGGCAATGAAAATTGGAAGCACTGTGATACTGAATCTCTGCACTGCGTTCTTGCACATACCTCCAGTGACTGCACAGCTATTCCTCTACCTCTGCGTGGCATAATTTCAGTGAGGTATGTGACTCTAAAAGGAGAGTCCATTTCATATATCATAAGAAATCACAGCACATGGAAAACAGACTGAACTATAAGATAGTAGAAGAACTAGTTCAACACATTCTCTGTTACATGTTTCGTAGGCACTCAACATGATTTCTGAATCTTTGGTTCTGAACACAGAGTGTGGTACAGGTATAATACTGGAATTCATTACATCTACTGTTTTATTCTGTGTTATGAGGGTACAACTTTGCAGCATCTAGGAGTGACAGTGAACTGGCAAATGTCATACATGCCGACATATTGTACATGGTGTCAGAAGTGGGATGGCTAATGTCTGTTTGCAGCCTACCCCGCCCTTCGACTTCAAGACTCCAGATGAACGGTCCTATTGGAAGCACCACTGTGAGCAGGACCTTTATCCTTAAGTACTAGATCAGGCTCTCAACCGCAGCCTACCCGTACCAAAGTAATGGTGTGCCTTGGTGCATTATCACTGCCACAGAGCCAGGTCTTTATGGCCACTACCCAACAATACACCAGTCTGGGTTCACACTTGACACCAACCAGATCCTGGATGATTAAGTTAGCCAGCTAATATATACTCCAAGCCTACATTGTGAATCGAAGCACCAACTGGTTCAGTTTGAAGAAGACAGAGACATCTTTCACAACACTTGAATAAGACTCAGACAACCCCAGAAACCGAGCATACACATCGTTGCCACATGCTCACAAACAGGAACATACATCACTACACCCTCTAGACTCACAAACTGGAAAGATTTGGCATACTGGCAGCCTTATAGACAGCTACTAGTTGGCTATTACTAGTTTCGTTTTGTTCTGCTAGGTCTTCAGCAATGTGTGTTGGCAGACCTGGGACCTTGCATGTACTGCCATGGTGCTTTGTTCATTGCAAGCATTATCAAGTCAACATTGGAAGGGAAGTTACAACTGTGTGACAGCTGCAGTCATGTGACCTCCAGCTCACCCTCACAGCGTTTTTCCATTCTTAGTATTATATGTTCTTAGTAATAGTAAATTAGTAATACTCACTCGACAATTGCCACGCTTGACGAAAAACCTGTTAACACTCTCAGAACCAGCATCCACACATAGTAAGGGGCTAGAGCTGTTAGAATGCCAAAAACTGCCAATAAGACATTTCCAACATACAGTGCCTATAGCATAGGAAAGAGATTATACTAATATTGTGTAACATGAGACTACATTGTACATTGTACGTACGTACACCCATACTCTGAAGTCTTACCCTCCTTCGTCCATATCTATCTGCTAGGTAGCCCCAGAATTGAGTACCGAATAATGCACCAATGAAGTACACCTGCATGTGACGCAAGAACAGCCATCTTACCACACACCATTCAAACAAACTAAATGGTGCTAAATATAGTTCTATCACAAATGACCAAGGACACTTCGGTGATTCTATTCTGGTCCATGTTACCAATGCACAGCCTTTCTATTCTGTTTTGTTTATAGTAATATACTATCCACTGTATACCCTGCACAACATTCTGCGTAGCTAGTGGTATAAGAGTCAAAGTGCTACAAGAGGCGTACAAGGCTAAAAATAGGGTGCTCATTCAATACGCACGATACACTCATAGGTGTACGGTACTGTATGTTATGCATTTCCTACATAAGACTGTCCTGTACCAGGCAGCCCATTGGTACCACTCACGGAAGTGATCAAGGCCTCTTGGGACACTGAAAGACCCCACTCACAGTTGAGAATGATAGAGAGTATTGATATCTGTATATCGTAATTGCCAAGAACCAGCTGCATGTGGGATATTAGAGGAACATGTACAGCGAATTGCTGGTAGATAAATACAGCAAAGCACCTAGACTTTACTATTGCTACACCAATGCATGCATCCTCCACAACGCTCATGGAGTAGCTATGCTGGCTAGCTCTGATCTAGCTATGATGCAGTTGACAGTAAGGGCAATAATCAGGCTCGGTATGTTACAGAAACATTGGTTTGCTATTCCTGACAATAAGCGTATGAGCTTAAGTTATATTTTACTAGCTACATTTACATGGCTAGCTAGCTACCGTAAAACACATACCCATCCCAGTCCACAGTACACCACGATGAGGATATGGAAAGCACCAAAACCAAGACTTTCCACAGTATCATCTATCGAGAATACTTTCGTATCAGCTACAGTAACTGAGGTACTCTCTCCTCCAGATTCGATCAGGGATTCATTATCTTCAGCAATGACTTCAGTAAGCTCACATGTAGCAGCCATTTTGTCGGGTAGGCGGGGCCTCGGCGCGTACGCATGGGAATGGCAGACATGCACTACGTGTACGCAGCATTGCTGCTGCTTAGCTATATACTCATATATAGATATATAGATATCTGCCCGTCGATCTAATGTATTAGGAGATAAAGAAAATTAGCTAAGCAGCAGCTAGCTAATCAGAAGCGTGCAGAGATCAGAGTATGCAAAACACGTTGCATGTCATGTTGTTGTTGTGCACGTAGATGCAATTGCAATTCAACTGATCTCTCTTTTCTGCAGTAACTATTCTGTGGGGATCCTACCTCAGGAATGGATTTTTGAGCATACGTGCATGTGCAAAGCTACAGGACAAGTTGAGTGAGATGTGCAGGACGGTAGGCTTGAGGTGAGCAGACAAAATGGTACAGTTTCCTCTATTCTGTAGAGTCCATGTTTGTTGTGTTTAGATATTAGGTGCTAACTATTTACACTCTTGCATGTTTGCATTCCAGTAGGGCCCTTGAGCCATGTCGCTTTTGTTCTGTGTTCTTTGTGTGCATTGTTTCAGACACGTGCTCTTAATTGCTTACCTTCTCTGTATTAGCCAGTCTCTGAGTTTGTAAAGATGGTGGTTATTTGCTTGTTGAAGAGACTCACAGTGACAGTGCGCATGCCCACAGCGAATTAGCTACGACGTATACGGCGACCAGACGACCTGGACGTTACAATTCCCGTCTTGCGCAACGTTAACAGTCTGGACGGGCTGTCTTGGCTGTCTGGCACATGGTGTCGTGTCTGAGCTAGGCCACACTTCAAAAGGGCTGCCTGAAGCAACAATAGGGTGCGAAGTGCTGGCCACGGGGTTAGTCAGTCACAATAGAGCGAACACATCACGGTACATGCGTGTGCACTCCCAGTGTGCAGTAGGAGGCTGTATACTGTATAGCTACGTATTAATCTCACATGCCAGCCATCCCAACCTGGCCTGTTCTATATCAACGATTTTAATAGCTAACGAGGTCAAAAGGTCATGCATAGTGTTCTGCACCATCTGCGTTTGCAAGGTTCGTCGAGTTAAAAGATTCTTGGCTGGCTACCTGGCCAGTGGTAACCAGAACTGACGCAATCTTACCTTCCCTAAAGTTCCACAGAGACATGTACAGCCTTTGGAATGAAGAAGTAGGTGTGGTAGACCGCTTGTCTCCAGATGATCCTTCAAAACGCCATGGTCTGTGGCCAGAAGACTCCCAACATCTCAATGAACACTGGGTGTTGGCATGTGTGGGGTTGAGGTGGCTATCTGGCCATCTATATATTTGTGATCGCACAATTCATCAATTTCATTAATGAATTCATAGTATACAAGCTAATGGCTACATGTATATAGTCAGTATATACAAATGTGCATACATAATAAAATATTCCCTTATTCATTGCTGCTGTCCAGCCATAAATCACGTATGTATACATGTTCAATTAATAGCAACTATTAGCAAGTATTGTGCTTCTCAATTTCAATGTATTTCGCATGCTCAAATCAGAATTGTCCTTATGCTCATATCAGTCCATGTCATTAATTGCATTCAAAATTTAAATTGTAAATTGTATAAATACACCATACACAAGCCCTGTATAATTTACTTCACTTCTGCAATTCAATGCAAAGTGAACATGTTGAGCAGCATACAACAGTAACTCCACTGGTTATGTCAATATCAGATATATCATACAAACCTCCACAGCGGCAAGTGAGAGAGTACACCACGCCGCCTATAAACAGAGTAAAACAACACAAACACAAACTGTGTAAAAACATGTGACATTAGCAAATATCTCAACTGAGAAAGAAATGGTATTGAGTGAGACCAACAGCAATAACTATAATAGAACTACAATATATCAACATCCATGCGAGAAGGTTCTAACATAGGGTTGCCTGTTAGGGGCGGTTCATACATTCTTCATCGAAGTTATTCATCTACTGCAACATACAGAGCATAACACATACATATTTAACAGCATATAGTCGTTTTTAGCAAGCTGTGTTTACATTCTCAGAGTAGTTGGTGTCAATATGCGCAGATTCAATCACTCTGTGACACTCACCTCCACATTCACTGCGCTCCATCTCTGAGAGCTTTACCATTTCACTCACAGGCCATTCATTATGTATCTCCTTACCTTCACACATTAATGCGCAGGAAGACATGCGTAACTTCCAAAGTCACTGCTGAAGCTTTACCATTCCCACTGATACTACCACCACTCACTAGCAATCTGTGCATTCACACTCTCTCTGACAGCCGGATCGGATAACATTCTATAGGCTCTGTCCACATTCTGAAAAACTTCTGCCTTTCTCTTTTTCTCGTCAGAGCTGCACTGTATATTTCTGTCTGGATGGAGCTAATAGATGGGGGATATACATCTGTTGACATACATATTGTATATTCTATTATGTAATCATAACACTTGCCATAACTTTGCATTCTATCCACAGCACCAGAAGACACAGCGCTGAACACTATCCTATAGCTAGCTAGCACTAGCTACCATCCATGTCTTGAACAGCATACTGGCACTGGCTGCACTGCACACACCACTACAGGCTCAAATCACCTATCCATAAATTGCTACTTCATCGTACTCGTACATCCACGCACCATGTAGCTAGCCCTAGAAAGAGAACAGCTAGCTAGCTACATACCTCTTTGGCAAGAACTTGGTATCGTTTCTTTAACGCTTCCTGGTCGCAGCCCCTATCTATTCCAAGAACACTATACGGGTCAAGGTCGTCGGACATACCTTGATTAGCCGTCCAAAGACAGAATCGTTCTAGATCTAGGGCATACGGATCTATAAAATAACAGAGAGAGTCAAGCATCTACGTAGGGTAATTCCCTCCGATATGGTTGCGCAATATCTAGATGGCACAGCGTGTATAGTCCTCGTGTTTCTATGCTGACAATTAAGGACTGTTGACTATGCCTCCGTAGCCACAGATCGGGACCGTTTCTTACACTCTATATTGCGCGGTTCGGATTGAGATAGATCTATAGAAAACGTACGAAGCAATTAGCAACACTTCACTACACAATACTAGTCTCCTACGGCATAGCTAGGACTCAGGTAGAATCTAAGATCATATAGCTAGCTTGATCTAGCTATGTATTATAGATGTAGCCAAGTACATGTATGTATGTCGGTTCCATTCCATCTAAAGTACTGTCTGTCAGTGGTGTTAGCTCATCCC
Organism: Aplysina aerophoba; assembly: GCA_949841015.1. Taxonomy (NCBI): domain Eukaryota; kingdom Metazoa; phylum Porifera; class Demospongiae; order Verongiida; family Aplysinidae; genus Aplysina; species Aplysina aerophoba. The sequence goes on from OX465045.1 coordinate 2,549,502, forward strand.
TGTAGCTAGCTACTTCAACAACAAATCTACATTTAAGAGAAAAGTACAATATCTACATACGTACATAACATAGTACATAGTAACCTGTTGATAGTTCACTAACAGTAGTCTATCACTAGTTACAGAGAGCGCATCACTTTGCGCCGAACCTTCTGGCACTCCCCGTCTGTATCTTCACAGTAGTGCCGGGTCCCAGTGGTGAAGTTGAAGCACCTAAACTCCACAGTCTCGTAGCCATGGCAGTGTATTTCCTCGTAGATGCCATTCTGTCCGCCACACTTCTTCACAAACTCGTGGTGGGTCATGTTGGACTTCTTACGATTGCAGTTCCTGCAGGCAAGGACCCCATTCACCACTGTGGTGCGGCCTTCCTTTGACCATGGGACGAGGTGATCGGCCTCCCAAGGCTCCTCCAACCTGAACCTCTTGCCGCAGTAGAAGCACTCTCCTTTGCAGTGTAAGTGGATCAACATCCTTTCATTCTTGTTGAAGATCCTCCGGCCTTCTCCATCGACCTCTTCAACCTCAGCACTGTCCTCTCTCGTGTTATCTCGCACATACTGATACAACTGATGATGTTCACCAGAGCAGAACAGCCCCTCTCCAACAACAACAGCCTCACAACGAACAAGATTGTCAGTGAAGCCATGACAGCGTATGCCAGTGGGGACCCCACTTTTCCCTCCAAACTGCTCCATGAACTGGCGATGACTGAGTTCGGCCTTCCGACCTGTGCATTCTCTGCAGGATGCTACTCCGTTGGTGACCACGGTGTAGTCCTCACTGCGTGTTGGATCCAGATGGACAGCAAACCAGCCCTCTGAAAAGTCTAGTGGACGGTAGCAGAAGAAGCACTTGCCCTGGCAGTGAGTGAAGATTAGGAGACGCTCGTTTCTGTTGAACAGCCGTCGCCCCGCTCCGTCATACTCCTCTTGGGGAGGATCGTCCTCTGCATTTAAAAAGTCTTCGAGTTGGCCACACACATCACCATCTTCTCCTGCACACAAGTGTATATGTACGTACGTATCAGCTAATGAATAAACACATCACAGATTAAGAATGTGACATCTATCTCTACCACATGCGATGGTAGTCAAAATTTAAACCACTGGATAATTTCCTACTGTTGTGCATGTACTGTATAGCATGCTGCTGCATGTAGTCAGTACTGACTGTAGCTACACAGCAACAACATTGGTCAAACTAAGAGTCAGTTTGGGATGAAAGTAGCGCGGCCCCTCATACCAAGAGAGTTGAGAATAGTTAGCAGCGACAGTACTGTACAGTACTTACACTATAGCATACCTCTACAGTACAAAAGCTAGGCCAATATGTTCAAATAGCCCCAATTTGTAGCTGAACCTGAGTCACAGTTAAGGTATCACCTAGGTAGTATACACTATAGCATACCTCCACAGTGCATCTAAGATACAACATCCTACTTTTGGAGATCCCGCATGCCGGATAGATCGGGTTAAGCTTAAGGACGGTGAATTGATGTTTACCTTGTGTCTCTATCTCTCGCACACAAGCAACTTATTTTAGTATTACAATATGACACCAAGTGAAATACTACACAAGATGTAGAGCTACCAACTTCTGTTTCCCAATAAGATGACCTGGGGCTGAAAGAAGAATAGCTTATTAGTCTACTATTGCATGCAGGCAAAAGGTGATTCCTTACAGGTTGGTGAATTGACACTATCTCTTGCACACAAGAAACTTATCTATTCACACAGCCACTAACTAGATAAGCTGCCATGTCAACATGCAAAGCTGCTGAGTCAGGCCTCATCAGAGTGGGGCCTCATCTGAGTGGGGCCTCATCTGAGTCGGGCCTCATCTGAGTCGGGCCTCATCTGAGTCGAGCCTCAGCTGAGTGGGGCCTCATCTGAGTGGGGCCTCATCTGAGTGGGGCCTCATCTGAGTCGGGCCTCATCTGAGTCGGGCCTCATCTAAGTCGGGCCTCAGCTGAAGTGCTACTACTGCTTGATGGTAAAGCAGCTCATTACCAATACGTTCACTACCCATCAGAACCCATTTTCAGCCACTCGCAGAAAAGACGATGTGTAGAAGCACACAAAACAGCCCTAGTAGCTAGCACACTTATTCGCACATGTGTACACACACGCGCGCGCGCGTACACACACACACACGTATACACACGCACGCACGCACACACACACACACGTTGTGGCACATTATCTTCGAGGGTTGCAGTGCGAATGTAATATACCGGGGAGGCAGTAGTACAGTAGTACAGGGATGTTCTAACTCTAACACTGAGAGGCCATGCCGCTTCAGTCACATCAGGCGTGTAGCGAACAACCCGTTGGAGATCATCCACGATAACCACACCACACACGCTCAGTCGTTTACCTAATCCCGCGTCCCGATCTTCTTTCAGACGGCCCCTCCTCTCCATCCCCAGGACGTATCTGAGGAGCTCTGTTAGGTACAGCACAGCACTCACAATCATAGTCTCTATGGTCTAACCTGCTAGACCCGGACTGGGCGGGGCGTGGAGTAAGCGCCCGGAGGCGGACCAGGGACGCGCGCACTAGAATATAAATTATATAATTATTATTATGTGACGATCATGTCTACATCATATATTTATATGCGTTTTCCTATGCACTTTGTAGCAATTTGATTACTTTATTGCAACAATTACAGTGGATTCGCTCATATAGCTATACCTACACACAAAAACTACACAGTGTCGGTGATAGTAGCGCTAGCTATATAGCTACCTAGCTAGTTAGCTAGGTAGGTGTGTCAGCCTTTTCTCGTAATGTAGCAAATTCTGCACTCTACTGCAAAACAGTAACTACATGGGGCATGCATAGTAGCTATCCAAGTCAACATCAAAAGATCCCTTCCTGTCTGCAGAACTCATAGTACGACATAGCTCCCTTTCTCAGGTTGCAGGAAGGACAAGCTACGACACCATTTGCTAGAGTAGTGAGACCACCCAAGGCCACTGGTTGCTTGTGATCAGCATGCCAATTATTTCGACGAAGTGGAGTCTCACAATAGTGGCAGATGCCACCGGATTCCTGCCACAAAGCTTCCCTCTTTGAACCACGATATCTATCTGAAGCTCCACGCTTATAATCAGTGTCTTCAGTAATATCATCTGTCAAAATTTTATCCACCAGGTTCAGGTTATCATGGTGCACTTCACAGCAAAAGATCTCATCCTCTTTGCATGTTTTCTCACAGCGTGACTGCTCATCAGTGAAGCCCAAACAGCGACCAGTGGCTGGCACATGGCAGGCATCACACATAAGCACATGCCTAACTGCAGCATTGTGGACTTCGTCACTGCCAAAGTTGTGAAGGGCAGAGAAGTGGGAGCACTGGTCCTTGTCCAGTGGGGTGAGGCAATAGAAACACTTCTTGTTGCAGTACACCCAGACCAGGAACTGGTCAAACTCATCCAAGCATCTGGAGCTATCTGTAGAGGGAAAGATTTATGAAAATTAATGCCGGTGTAGCTAGTTGTAGTAAACCAGCTAGCTAGTTAGCTATGTACTAAATAAATGTATACTGTAATCACTAGCTATAACCATTTGTACACAGTCAACCTTCCCTGACCGTGATAGCATAAAAAACTGTAGCTACTGTCACAGGAACCCAGTTGTAGATATTTACATTCATTGCACCCCCACATTACTGATCAGAGATAGCTAGCTAGCTTCTTGGACAAGTCACACATTCGTATCTAGCTACTAATAGCTATAGCACACTTTACTTTACCTTCAGTCATTATGTTGTAGCTAGCTAGACCGAAGACAAAAAATAGCCAGGTTTAAATTGATTAGCTAGCTAGCTAGCTAGAGCTAGCTGTGCTTTTATAGCCCCACTGTCAGAAACACGTGCTGGGGTGTGTTTGTCAAGTGCCTTAATGTAGCATTTCGCGTGGGCATTTCTTTAATGTGGTTTTTACCACGCCCATTTGTAGCATACATAAGCACACTGAAAGGCGCGCAAAGTGGGAAACAACCAGGGAGAAACCCGGCATAAATCCCATTACATCACTAACCGTTGGTTTCCATTCCCGATTCTTAGGATGACCCAACTTTCATTCCTTCCCCCGAACGTGTACACCAGCTTCACCATAGATCCTCACCGTTCAAGATGGGACCTTTCACACAATTTCTCCTCTTCTTTGTCCTGACCGTCATCTGTGTGGGCAACATTCCTGTTCCTCTGCTCCTGGTGGCCGTCGCTGTGTGCATCTTCCTCTCTGATGCAGACCTGACTCTCACCCTGGCGACCAAGATGGGCAAGCAGCCGAGTGAGCTGCGGGGTCGAGTCGTGTGGATCACGGGAGCCTCAAGCGGAATCGGCGAGAAGCTAGCGTACGAACTTGCCAGGGTGGGCGCGAAACTGGTCCTTTCTGCCCGCAGAACGTCGGAACTGGAAAGAGTCAAAGAGAAATGCAAAGGTACGTAGGCGTGGAACAGAGTCCTACTTGTGATGATCCTAGACCTCCTGCAGCACCATGTCTTTGCAGTATTGCTCTTGTGCTTAGTTCTACAATAGCTATCACCAGGATCATTAGGTTGTGTCAGAGCGCTCTGTTTGACATTTTATTTCTCCCCTATTGGAGATTTGTCTCCTGTGGACTTCAAGGAGGCTCACCATGTGCTGACGTTAGACCTGACGGACTTTGACAGTCACTCAAAGTGTGTGCAGGAGGTGCTGCATAAGTACGGAAAGGTCAGTGTGTAGTGTGCACTGTGATTGTGCATGGTGACCAGTAGTCCAGCCAGTAGCATCAGTGGTCAGTCGTAGGCATGTAAGTGAATGTACAGCAGACCACTGCCGTGGTTGGCGTCCCCGAGCCATGCACAGCATCCAAGATTGCATAACTAGGGATGACTGTGGAGGCATATGCATACAGTCTTGGCTGGGAAACAGGGTATTAGGACGATCTACACTCAGAATGTATACACACAAGGTTAATGTACAAACAGTCATGAGTGGCTATAGGTATGTCTGACATGATTAAAGTGTGTTCACACTAGCCAAGAGCATTCTCGATTCTCATGATTGTTTTGGTCAGATTTGCGAATCTTTTAGCTTGTGTAGGGTTAGCTTGTATTCATGTCTACTCTAAGTGATCTACGTGGTTAGCAATTTACTAGTGGGGCAACTCTGAGCAGTGAGAGGAGCATGTGGTCACCTCCTTCCTTAAGTAGCCTCATGTCTGAGGAGAGGAGCATGTGGTCACCTCCTTCCTTAAGCAGCCTCATGTCTGAGGAGAGGAGCATGTGGTCACCTCCTTCCTTAAGTAGCCTCATGTCTGAGGAGAGGAGCATGTGGTCACCTCCTTCCTTAAGTAGTCTCATGTCTGAGGAGAGGAGCATGTGGTCACCTCCTTCCTTAAGTAGCCTCATGTCTGAGGAGAGGAGCATGTGGTCACCTCCTTCCTTAAGCAGCCTCATGTCTGAGGAGAGGAGCATGTGGTCACCTCCTTCCTTAAGTAGCCTCATGTCTGAGGAGAGGAGCATGTGGTCACCTCCTTCCTTAAGCAGCCTCATGTCTGAGGAGAGGAGCATGTGGTCACCTCCTTCCTTAAGTAGCCTCATGTATGAGGAGAGGAGCATGTGGTCACCTCCTTCCTTAAGTAGCCTCATGTCTGAGGAGAGGAGCATGTGGTCACCTCCTTCCTTAAGCAGCCTCATGTCTGAGGAGAGGAGCATGTGGTCACCTCCTTCCTTAAGTAGCCTCATGTATGAGGAGAGGAGCATGTGGTCACCTCCTTCCTAAAGTAGCCTCATGTCTGTCTAGGATGAAGTGGTTGGTTGTGAACCACCCCAATGCTACCTGCCCCTATTTTCTCATCACCTGGAGTTGCGAAAATTAGAGTTCTCTCTCTTACCCTGTCTGTTGTGCAGATTGACTACCTGGTGAACAATGCCGGTCGCTCCCAGCGAGCAGCTGCTGTTGATACATCTGTAGAGGTGGACCAAGCCATGCTGAATCTGAATGTTGTTGGCACCTTATCTCTCACCAAGGCAGTCCTGCCTGAGATGCTGAAACGAGGTAGCGGCATGGTGGTGGTCATCAGCAGCGTGGCAGGGAAGATGGGTTAGTTGGTAGCGAGCTTTGCTGTGAATGGAGAGAGAGAGAGTGGCTATAGTGGATGGCACGGGAATAGACTCTGCCTCATTAGTGAGGACAGAGGGAAGCAGAACTTGTCAGCTTTGAGCGGTTTACCAGTTGTGCACTGCTCTCCCCAATGCTGCCAGGTGCTCCGGCCTCGGCGTCATATTCAGCCAGCAAGCATGCCCTTCAAGTGAGCGTTACAATTTTCTACAGTTAATATGTGCATGTTATATATATATGTAGTTGTGAGTGTTATGGTATGTGCGTATGTTACAGTAGCAAACCTGAATGTGAACCCCTGACCCCCTAACCGTGCAAGAACTTCTAACTACCTCGAGCCTCATCTTACAAATCATACGTATACGTACATGCTAAGCTTGTGTAAACGCATGTTTTGCCCAATTACTCAGATTCAAAATTTTCCATTCTTTTCCCTGCAAAACCGCACATATCCAGTTAGGACACAAATGGGGTGATGTTGGACTTAATTAAACAGAATTTAGTACTGGGCAAGTGAGTTGATGAAGGTAACTGCAGGAATTACTTGTAAGATGTGGCTATCCACTTATGTACGTAGCAAGATTTGGGAGCATTGTAAGTGCAGTCTACCGAAGATGAATTTTCATCTCTGCACTTCAGAATGCTCCCGAATGTGAAAAGATTGCCCCAAGATCATCTTCTATTTCTTGTTGATAGATTTAGAGGAAAGATGTGATTCAGACTAAATGTAAGGTTTGCCCAAGAATAAATTTGGGTTAAGGCTACACTGGGGCATTACCAATGAGGATGTCTTACGCTGTTGAGCCCCTGCAACTGAACGAGCCAACCAATGTAGCTACAATACCTACATGCATTCTAGCCACTTTCCTTGACCCAGTTTCTTACTGTTGTATTCTCTCCAGCAAGCAAAGGTTACGACAGTTGCTTAGATGACATAGGCATGTTTGTTGATGTTACTGAAGTATGTACGTATGTGAATAATTGATATTCCCTTCCGACTCCAGATTAGTGTAAACATGTATTAATTTGTCACTTGCAGGGCTTTTTTGACACCCTTCGCATGGAAATATCTGGCAGTGGAGTCAACATCCTCACTGTCTGCCCTGGGCCTGTGGCGTCTGAAGTCAGTTCCAACGCCTTTTCAGAGCACTTGAACACGGTCAGTTTCCCGTCACTGTGTCACACATGAAATGTACTTAGTCCATTCTCTGAAGAAGACTACTTCTCACCCTCATGCTGTGTGCAATCTACTGTGTGTGTCCACCTGCTGTGTGTCCTCCTGTTATAGGAACAACCCAGCGTTCCTTCAAGTGAAGACCGGGTGGAAGCCAACAAGGGACGCATGACCGGAGAGCGTTGTGGATATCTCATTGCGGTTGCCATGGCGAACAAACTGCATGAGGTGTGGATCTCTCCCAACCCAATCCTCATGGTCACCTATGTTGTGCAGTACATGCCAACTACCGCAAAATGGTAAGCTAACAGCTTGCGCGAATGTGGGGCTTGTAGGTGCATCAGTGTAGCGGCAACTTCCATTAAAGTTGCTGACTTCAAAGCAATGCCTTCTAATGCCAGTTTTGGGTGGCGTAGTAAGAGCTTTGATAAAGTCCTTGGCAATGACCAAGTTTTGCACAATGTATGCAAGCTCTAACCACATTGCAGGATTGGACAATGGCTGGGACCTAGACGACTCAAGGCTTACAAAGCAGGAAATGCTGTGAGTTGAGGGCTCAATTGTGTACGTACCCTTGGCTGGGATAATGCATTGCTTGCATCCGTGAAGTGTCACTTCATACATATGTGCAAGGGTATACGATATGCAAAGTTATGCCGACCTATGGTACACGTCACAAAAAACTTCGCGGATTCACCGTGTTGGTAATCCTCAGTGTTTCCGCAGCATCGTTGAGGATATCTGCGGAATCGTCAAAGGGTGTCCGTGGAATCGTCAAAGGGTGTTTGCGGAATCATTATAGGGTGTCCGCAGAATCGTCAACCTGCGGTATCTGCGGATTTGTAGAAGGGCATCAGTGCAGTCAGAATCATCAAAGGCATCCGCGGAATCGTACTGTGTTTTTAGAATACTCAAAGGGTAGTCAGCTTGTAGTAGTTGAAAGGGTGGAATCATCGTAGCTGTACTGTACACAGCTGTGGATCGTCAAAGGCAGCGCGCGGAGGTGTGCAGTAATAGATAGGCTGTTCCTCTGTTCAGTTATATGTTATTGTTAGTCCTGTAAAATGCTTGCAAATACGTTTGTACGTAGTGGTCTTCATACGTAGCTGAGCATGCTGGCAGGACTTAGGACTAGCTCCGACCAAGGAAGAGGACAGGTAGGAGTAGTCTTTACTACAGTAGTAACATACGTATGACAGCTGCGTACGTAGTTAGCGTGGTCTTACTGTCACCACCAGACGAAGGCTTAAATAGACTGGACAGTGTTTAATGTATGTACAGTACGTAGCTACCAGTGCGAAGCTTGTGCGCCAAATTCATGTACAGTAGAGACGCTTCACGAAGAACGAACATGTTAACTTTGAAAGGACGAATCTGCGGACAGCAAAGTATCATTCCGCGGACATGGGAGAAACTCTTTGTGGAAGTAGTACTGCAATTTTGCGGTTAGCTGCATGGAAGCTTTACGGAATCCGCGCAGAATTTCCACGGAATTCGTCGGATTTCGTAAAGTTTCTTGTGACGTGTACCGTACGTATAATAACTTGGTACACCACAGTCAATTGTGAGCGAAGGTGTGATTCTGTGTAGTGAGCAGTGTTTTTGCTTTCCATGCCAACTGTAGCTGAGGTGAAGTCTTTGTTAATAAGCTGCGGCGCTAAGTGGCAGCTAGTTAAGAATTAACTATGTATGTACATATGTACATATAATGGGCGGATAACACAAAGAATTATCAAAGATGTCTCAGTGCATGTGCACATTACACATCCAAAGAAGTCCCCACGATTCACTTGCCTGAAGGCAGAAGTAGACTGACCATGTGACGGAATCCGTCCTCCTTCTGAGCTGAGTCTATCTCAAGATGGTTTTACTACTGACATGGAGCAACTTGTTCATGCACTGCTGAATGAAACTCAAAGTTGTGTGTGTACACATAGCTGAGTTATTATTAGCCCTAGCAGAGATAGGGCAAACTGCATGCATTAGCCAGTGTGTCTGTGATCCCATTGTCTCGTTCCCATCCAACCATTTCCGCTAACAAAATGGCTGCAGAAAGGGTGGTCTGGTATCTTTGTACCGATTCTTTCACTCTTGCTATGCCAAATATTTCTGGCCAATCGGATTGCCGCCTAGTCACATATCTACCGCAAATCACCAAGGTGTAAACGTTCTTTTTAGAGTATGGATATTCCATGGATAGAATTCTGTAGCAGAGGAGGTATTCGACGAGCGTCTCACAGCATCTCCATTTTGATTCTTTGGTCAGCAACGACCAGCAGGATTAGAGCATGAATTCGGTGGACATATGATCAAGCGGCGACCTGATTGGCCAGAATTTTTTGGGATGGCAGGACCAAGGAATTGACCCAAAGATACCAGACTACCCTTTCCACAACCATTTTGTTAGCGGAAATGGTGGGGTGGAAACGAGACTAGTGGTCCGGGACCTTGTGACAAATTATCCATTAAAACACACTTATTAGTAGTAGCGAGTCCAAATACTGTATTAATTATACCCGTGCAATATTGCATAACCCAGATATAGCGGAAGTAATATAGGGAGCTGCAGCATTAACTATTAAAATACAAATAGCTCTTTCACATGCAAAATGTCCGCGATTCACTTTACACCACATCTCAAACTGTACCTCGTCAGTGATTGATACTGTTCAGATTTTCTGCTAATTCTGAGATTACTTGTTTATGGCCACTGAGCTGCCTTGCCAGTATGATGTGTCCATGTGTTTTAGCGTCTTTGAAAGTCGACAGATTGACAGAAACATATTGCCAGATTTTTGCCAAAGACTTCTGCTTATCCTCATGAGTACTGCGAGCAACTTGTGTAAAGTGGTTAGGTGGAGGCATACAACCTGATGCAATGCATGCATTCCTTTTGAATTATATATTTTCATAGCAAGGAACAAGTGCTCCAACAACTTCAATAGAACGTCAACTACACATACACGACAAGTCTACGTATGCAACTCAGTCCTCTTACGTAGTACATGTATCTAAATCCAGTCTTTCCACCAGTACCTTCATTTCTAGTTGGAGATGTTCATTCAGCTTGTGCAATGATGCATTCATCCATTCCAACTCTCCAACTCTCCCTGTCAGCATCATGTGAAGTAGAGGCTTTGTCAGCACTACTTCCTAACATACTGTATCTGCTGATAACATGTCTTCCAAGTCATTGTCAGACCGATACTGTATTTCTTCTTCTTTGGCTGCTGGAGCTGCCAAGGTTGGGCCTTCTCTCAGTGGGCCTTCTTCTGTGCTCACTTCCATTCATTGCGTGTAGGCTGGCTGTGCCTATCGTCTGCCACCACTGCATTACCCCCTATGTAGGGGCTTCTAATTATATTTGTATTCCCAGGTACAAGTGTAAGCAGGAAGCCGTGGGCCATGTGCATGTTATTTTGTGCTGACAGTTCATGTGTGCCATTGAGTGCTAGCCTGTGTTTTCTTCTTTCACCTCCAGAACATCAACAGTGGGCTATTTTCGGTCAGCGGTTGAGGTCCAACTGAGGCTTTTGGCCTTATGCATAGTGTGATGGTATTTACGTAGAACTGCAGTGTTGTATGAGCTGTATGCTTTGTAGTCGTGATCAGAATGACATTCCCACACATTTCTTGTACTCCAGCACACCATCAATGAAAGCTTGCAACCAAAATGTTACCAAGATTCATGATTCCAAATATTCCACACATCCAGGTCAACCCATATTCACGACTTGGCATGCATGGTTCCTCAAATAATACATAGTGTATAGTGTTGAGGCCACTAATAGGTACGTATGCCAGTTCACATGTACACTGCAATGACTAGTAAATCTAATGCTAGTATATTGAATTCCAATGGAGTAGTCTGTGTGCATGTGTACCTAAAGCACTGTTGAGATCTAGTGGTCTTTGAGCTGCATCTTTACTGTCCTGCCTCATCTGTGAGCATGGGGAAGAACAAGACTTTAGTGAATTGTGTTACAGCTATTGCAGCTACGTGTGTGGAAAATGCAAGCACAGGCGTGTGGCTTAAATGCCACCTATAGAGTTTGACTGTGAGTGCAGTGTCTACCTGGTGCTGAGCAAAACATCTCCACTACTCCACTGTCACTTGTCACAAAGTAGTTTCCAGAAGTAGCAGTGGAGTTGCACTTGAAGATTGTCTCACAGGACGTGGCCGGGTTGTCCATAGTGTACCCTTTGCACTGCAGCCCATAACACTCCAGAAGATACTCACTAAACATTTGGAAATCAGCTGGCCCTGGAGAACCCTTTTCACCCTTCGGTCCAGAGAATCCTGGGGGGCCTACAGGACCGGGAAAGCCTGGAATCCCCTGGGCTCCCATGTCTCCTTTAAAACCTATGGGTCCTTAATTGTTCACCACTTTCTCCTTTCATCCCTTTTCTGCCCTTTCCCCTTTCATTCCTCTCGCTCCCCGTCGTCCCCGTCGTCCTGAAGGTCCTTGTGGCCCCGGAGGTCCTGGTGGCCCTGGTGGCCCCCTTGGCACCTGCTGACCCACCACCTGCTCCCCCTTTTGCGGTTGCCGCCCATGGGTAGTAATGAGAGAGGAAGCTAAGATGAAGGCTAAGACAATGAACCCTAGAGAGAACTTCATTGCAGCTACCACTTGTGGCTACAGTGAGTGTGGCTTTGAGTGGGTGTGTCTTCAGAAGCACCTCCTGCCCATATTAGGTGTGGAAGTATGATATGTGCTTGCGTGATGGAGTATGACCTGAAGCCACATACATTATTATATGTACACACCAATCATGCATCTACATGGGTTTGTAACTACTGGCCATGGTCTGGCCTGCTACCCCCTACTTCCTGCCTGCCGCAATTATCACAGTGGGCAGGAAGTAGGGGATAGCAAGCAAGACTATGAATGTACCTACGTATGTACTTAGTACATGATGGCAGTGAACTGTCTTGTCTGTATATGCAGTGGTATTTTAGGTATGCATGTTGTTGGAAATCCTGCCCACTGTCAGTGCATGCAGTAAGCTGTTCTACCTATATACGTAAATCCATATGCGATGTTGTGAGATTGGGTATATAATATTAATTATTTTATAATTATATTTATAGATCTAGAGCATGCATATGGTGTTTTAATTGTCTAAACAAAACAAAATAGTGCACCTATTAATACAGTGCAGGTTTATACGTATATACACACACATGCAGCATGGCTATTTATGTTTATTGTGTGGAACTATAATTCTATATACATATGTTCGTTTGTATATCAATCAAATGTTCAGTGCTCTATAGCTAGCTGTACTAATATTCTGAGATTGCTGGCTCAAGGTGATGCAGCATTAACTGTAAGACTTGTGCATTTACGTGCATTGAATCACCACTAGCCGAGTATAACTATATCCAGCAGACAAGAGGCCGAGGCATGCCACCAGCTATGATGGAGCAGAGGTTGTGGACTGTAGCTTAATTCTGCAGCATATATACCATCAATTGCAACACAACCATCCAATTGCAAGTGGGCTATACTGTTGTGTACATACATACATACATGCTTGCATGAGTCCAAACTGTACAGTTGCCAGTGATGTGCCAGTGTAATACAGTAGTGGACAATACGCATGTAAGTGGGTCTGTATGCCCATAGGCTAATCCCTTACTGCACACGTGTATACATGTTTCTGCCCAGGGGGGGTCACATCTGAGCTCATTTACCACAAAGCAGCTGGTGTGTTGTACTACAGTATATTGTAGAATAATTACTGTAAAGCTGGAAATTCACAAGCGATATTTTCTGGTGCTGTAGATTCTCGTAGTTGGTGTTGACAAATGTGACAGAGTAAATTTTACACATGCACAGGCAAAGTTTGAGCATCTACCCCTTGTCCTCTTTCAGCAGTGCCCTCAGAACACCTTCTTGTCCTGCAATCAGAGCAACGTCCACTGCAGTGTTACCACCCTGCATGAAGGATTGATACAATGAGCACACGCACTCATTCACCAATGCATAGTCTGCATGTCATGGCCAGGATCTACAGTAAAAGCCTTTGCCCCATCTACTGGGAGAGAGGTGTGGGTTGGTGTGTGTGTGGGGCTCCACTCTCACATATATACTCTTGCGTACTGTATTACAGGTGTAAGTAGGTTGGGCTGCGGGGTCTTGGTTCTTTTTCACCAGTCGCCATTCCTCTTTCAAGCTGTGAAGCTAGCAACTTGTACAAGTACACACCAGCTTCAAACACTCACTGTATAAGCGGCGCAAGTAGGTTGGTAGGTAGCTGGAAGGTATTGTATACTCCTGTGTGAATTGCTACTGCCACATCCCTGATGAACAGCTTAGCCCACCAATGCTCACATGCCATTTACCCCTTCCACATCATCAGATGTTGTCAGTCAATATACGTTAATTAATGCCCTTTTCATCCATTAAAGTGTCACATAGGCTGCAAGCAGAGTGCATGTGACACTAAATCCTACAGAATCACTGTGTCATGAGACATCACTAGAGATACCAATAATGGAAATAGTTCTGTCCTACTACGTATTAAATCCGAGTTCTTTCGCTCAGGCATTCCCAGATTGCTGGCAGGTCGTCATATAATGGAAATATACAGTCTTTTAAAATAGAGTCTTTTAATATAACAGGCATGCCTCCAAGAAAAGCACCCTATTCCATCAAGACCCAATTGTTGGCAGAGATGAATCACTGCTCAGAAAAGCTACGTTGCTAGGGTTAGGAAATAGGTTGGGATCTATATAAGTAATACATAAATCAAATGCTCCAGCCAATTTGTTTCTAATGCGATGAATTTACATCAATTCCTACAGACATATCGTGTTCATCGATGGCATTCAATAATTTCATGACCAGATCTATCTGGCGCATTGTGTACACTAGCAATACACATATAGATTGGTACCACTAGCTGTGTGCAGAGAACATGTTGGGCTCGAGGCAATGCACAATAGTAGCTGCATACGTATCACGTGTACAGTGTGGTGTTAAGGGTCACTGAGTTCTTAACCCACCAAATCAGTCGCTGTGAGGTCTGCTCCACATTGTAGCAGCTCCTTCACACAGGCCTCCTGTCCCGCACTGGCAGCGAGATGGAGAGCAGTGGCTCCACTCTGCAGTGAACAGTGAAGCATTTTGTACATGCTATGTGCACTGGAGGAGTGCTTTAAGTGATATACGTAGGAGGATGCATGAGGAAGGTTGGCAAAATGTTAACATACATGTTCGTGCATACCATGAGTGAACACTGTTATGGTCACGTTTGTAATTATTATGTATACACGCAGATGCATGGGCAACTGATTTCCTTGAAAGCTAGTTATCTTACCAGGTTTCTTGCATTCAGGTCAGCTCCACACCTTACAAAGCACTGGATCACACTGGACTCCCCACCATTCACCACAAAATGCAACGCAGTATCTCTGTTCTGAAACAGTAAGGCATGCAAATCTTTGAAGCTGCAGCACACGCACAAGTTGTACCTGCATGCATGCATGGTTGATTGCACATAAGTTATAAACTCCAGCTCACATGTGTCTTCAGGTTAGGGTCGCATTGGCAATCCTCCAGAAGCACTTTCATCATGGGAGTCAGCTTCATGATAGCAGCATGGTGCAGTGCTGTCATGCCGTTCTGCAGTGAAAGGATGGAGGAGATAAACATGAGAATTCACCATAAAACATACAAAACAACACCAAAGTACAGTAATACGTTCAAGCACATGCATGGACTGAGAAAGATTGCAGATGCTAAGCAACGGTAAACCCCTTTCGTGTAAGAAGTGCAAAATGAAGTCTAAAGTCATGTGTCAAATAAAGTCAAGGCACTATAAGCTGAAGAATGCCACCACGATCCTGATTTGAAGCAAAACAGTGGAACACTGAAGACAAAGCTTGGAATGCCTTCAAATTGCTGCAAATGGTACGTAAATACAGATCAACTCCATTACATACATAAGGGGAAAGATAGTCTCAGTATGGTAATTTTGTGAAATCTTTTGTTACACTTATGAGGAAGGGCAAAATAGGTGCAGCCTTTGTATGCTCGCAAAAATTAAGCCGGTATTCTCAATCTTGGTGGGCAGATTGAAGGGCACGAAGAGTGCCTTGTCCATGCTCTCCATCCCTGCCTGCTACGCTCACCATGAGCACATCAAATGATGCCTTCTTGAGCAGACAATTGAGCTTGGCTCCTTCACTCTGTTCATATTCAGAACAAACACCGAAAAGTCTATGACACCATCATGACATGAATCCGATGCAGCCTGAATGTCTACTGCCGT
The DNA here is from genome assembly GCA_949841015.1 of Aplysina aerophoba. Taxonomy (NCBI): domain Eukaryota; kingdom Metazoa; phylum Porifera; class Demospongiae; order Verongiida; family Aplysinidae; genus Aplysina; species Aplysina aerophoba. The sequence goes on from OX465045.1 coordinate 2,565,076, forward strand.
GAAGCAAGTTTTGAAGCAGGAAAAACACAGGCAAGATTTTTATTTTGCCTTGTTAGGTCACTTGATACACTTCCACATGTGCAGTCGTTGGAAATGGCATCGCTCTTCTGCAGCACAGGCAATTATGTTTCTAAAACTAGCCTCTACAATATATACATACATGAGTGCTCATCTTTCATTGTTAACCATGTGTTTTTGTGTTGGTTAGTCATATTGTGCACATTGTATGCATTTGAATATGATTGTTCTCTACATCTCTCCAAATCGCTAAATGTACATATATAAATTATACAGTAGGTATGTGCAGTACATGCATGCATGAAAAAGGAACGCATTCTTACCATATCTTGTGCATTCTTGTCACACTTGAACTCTTGACACAGGGCTTTCACTGCTGCAGTCTGGCTCTTCTGCACTGCTATCATCAGTGGAGTTACACCACTCTATATATACATTAGGCACACATGCATGGCAGATGGCTAGAAATTGACATGCATCAGTGAGCATTTGGGTAACACACAATCTCCAGCAGTTTCTTCACATGAACCACCTTCATTCCCTACTTCTACCTCAGACATGGCTAGGCCAATCCTTCCCTGAACTATGGCAGGAACACGACTAGCACACAATCAAATTCTAATTCTAAGGGGTATGGCTTTGTGAGTGCTATAGAACTTCAAGTGGCCATCTCTTTGTTACAAATCTCAATCCCATTATTAAACTACCTTCCCACTCACATTTCCTCTTGCATCTGGGCTGCACTTAAACTCATTGACCAACACCCTCATAGTGTCAATATGGCTGTTCTGTGTGGCATAGAAGAATGCTGTCAAGCTGCCCTGCATGAGTAACATACACACATATGCGCACTATCCATACGTAAACAATTATGCACACATCACACACAACATGTGCATGCACTATGTATGCAGGGCCAACACATTCTAGTATGGCAGCACATGCCATCAAAAACATCCCACACAATCCTGCACTTCATTAAGTACCATGTCCTTGATGGTGTTGGGGTCACAACCAAACTCCAGAATCAGGAGACGCAGAGCATCTGTTCGCCCAAAGTTGGCTGCATAATGCAGTGGTGTTAGTGTCGTCTGCAGGAGTTGGGGTCAGAGGTCAGAGGGTAGAGGTCAGAGGCGGTGCAATACGTTTTTACAGTAAATACACTTCACATCATACATTGACCTATTGTCCACCCACAAATGTATCAAGTTCACTGAAGGACATTGCATTGGTACACTTACCGCATCTTTAACATTTGGGTTGCCATGGTAATCTTTGAGCAGCACTTTCATCACATCCAAATGGCCTAACTCGGTAGCATTGTGCATTGGCGTCTTGCCCAGCTACAGATGGTAAAGAGGTAGACAACAGGAGTTGTGAGTGAAGAAGATGCACATGCTAAGATGAGGTGAGGAAGGTGTGTGCTATAAGTAGCTGAAATAATGGAGCATACCACCTCACCAGATCTTTGGCCTCTAAGTTGGTGTTGAAGTTGGCCATGAGAAACTCCACCATGCTAGTGTTGCCGCTGGTAGCAGCTTCATGAAGAGGTGTGCGCTGCGTCTGCATGTGTGTCAGACAAAGGAAGTACGTATGGTACAGGCATCACAATCATTTCAGACATGTAGCAATGATTACAAGCAAACGTCTGTGATGGATTACGTACCAGATTTGTCATCCAGCCAAGGGTACTACCACAACTACATTGGAATTCCTTAGTGATTTCAGCTACGTATCACAAATAATTATGTTTCATTGAATTTCTCTTCTCATGGCCACTCACTTCATCAGGCGCATCAGGGTCCACACCACATTGCAGGACGAGGTACCTCATGCAGTCATGGCTGTTGTTCTGAATGGCGTGCTGAAAAGCAGTCTTGCCAGTCTGAATGGAAGGCATTCAACACAGAGCCAGTGTCTTGATGACTGCATGCTGCAGCCTTCTATATACAGTTCTTGTGACACATGAGAAGGAAATCAGCTATCTATGCTTTTATTAGCTCTCACAAAGTCCTTGTCATTGGGGTCCATTTTGTACTCCCCAACCAGGAGCTGCAGCATGTCCATGTTGTCAGAGCCACAGCATGCCAGCATGACGGCATTCACCCCATCCTGACAGGAAGACAAGTGAGGATCAAAACAGTTCACGTTACACATACGTACATAGTCTTGCACTGAAAGACACGGCCTTACTGAACTCTCACTCCCAGTCCCATTCCCACACCTGTAGACACAGACATGCTCACACAAATATACACCCACACCCACACGTACACACGTACACACACATGTACACACGTACACACTGACACACATGTAGACACACACACTGACACACATGTACACACACACACACTGACACACATGTACACACACACACACTGACACACATGTACACACACACACACTGACACACATGTACACACACACACACACTGACACACATGTACACACACACACACACACACACACACACTGACACACATGTACACACACACACACATGTACACACACACACACTGACACACATGTACACACACACACACTGACACACATGTACACACACACATGTACACACACTGACACACATGTACACACACACACACTGACACACATGTACACACACACACACTGACACACATGTACACACACACACACTGACACACATGTACTGTGCCATCATAAACATATAGTATACGTAATGAATAACATGCACACATACGTAGTAGAGACACTCCGGCCAGTGAAATGAAGACTTACAGACTTCCTGGCATACTTGTCACACCCAAACTCATCCACCAACATCCTGGCAGTCTCAGTGTGGCCATACCTGACAGCAGCCAAGAAACCCGTCCAACCACCCTACAAGGCAGCCAAAGATGTAATAAAGCAATTACATCTTCTAATGTAGCACTTTATACAATGATAATTACAATGGCTACTATTGTGCGTATATAGGTTGTTGCTAATATTACAAATATTTCATTCTTCACATCTGCAGCCCCTGCTAAAAGTCCTTGATAGTAGTCCTGTGTGTACACTAATAGCAGGAAAGTAACTGCACATCCTCAGTAAGCAGGTGCACAATAAAATGCACAGTGAAGGTTGAAGTAGCTATACCTGCTGACCCTAATTACACACAATACACACAAATAGCATACTGAAATAGCATGAAATCAACTGTTTCATGAAGAGTGGGCAGCCATATTTACATTTCTTGGCTAGAAGATTTATACATGGCACAACATCTTGAGGTGATACCGCCTGACTGCATGTTCCTAAGCCCATTGTAGTTGTCTCTGATTGTACATTGTTCAGTAGTACGTATATACAATTCCTTTTCTGAAAGCCTCGTCACTGCTGCAGCACTACATTCATCTTTGATACATACATACATACATATGTACGTACGTACATACATACATACATACGTACAGTACTGTATACAGTATATGCATCAGTGTTGGTATGGTTAACTATAATCAAAGTGCAATACCAACTACAATTCTTCAGCAGAACATGAACTACAACTACAGTAGACGTTAATGTGCTCATCGGCAATTGAGTATACCACTAAGAATAAATCTACCAAAATAACAATGAAATGCATACGTTGACAGATGCACAAACACGCACACGCATGCACGCATGCACACACGCACACCTCATTCACAACATGTCTATCCACTTTGTGTCTGACAATCAGTTCCCTAGCCGTCTCTGTTTTGCCAAAATTGCAGGCAAGCAGGAAGCAGTCCAGGTTGTCCTACACACATAAATATGATGATGCACGAGAGTGGCCGACAGGCGCAGCATGACACACACACTCACTCTGACAGGTGTGCCACACACACTCACTCTGTCCATCAGACTGGGATCAAAGCCCTGTTGCTCGATGAGGTACCTCACCACCTTGGGATGGCCCTCACGGGAGGCCCAGTGCAGGCAGTTCTGTGCCGTGCTGTCCAAGTCATACTTGTCAGGGCCAAACTTACCGCACAAGTACCGCACCACAGACAGGTGTCCTCCTGAAGCAGCCAGGTGAAGGGCATTCAGACCATCCTGCAATGGAAAAGATACAAAAATGCTAATACTAGTTAGCAAGTCAAAGAGCTAGGTCAAGATATTAAAAAAGTTAAAAGTACTTGAACTGATGTGTTCTAATGTGTGTGAATATGCATGCGTTTGTTCTAATAATATAATATGCACAATGTATGCGTTTGTAATAATAGGGTCTCCAATGACGTCAGCATAATATTTACAGAATCAATATAATTATGTTAGCTACTGGTGTACACATGTATTTCAAATTGCACTGCATTTTACACATGCCACATGGTAAGTTGAAGATATCCACCTCAGAATGGCAGTGGAAATTGTGAATGCAGGGCTAACAGTTGGCTGTGCATGAGACAGATGTGCAGGCAGGTCTGCAACGTACAGCATGAGGTGTTGAGATGAGCTCACTGGTTTGGCACACTTAAAGTCTGCGTGACACACTTCCACCAGCTCTCTGACCACATGCACAAAGCCATACCTTGCTGCCAGATGGACAGCAGTCCAACCATTCTGTGCAGAAATAGTACAGCAAAATATGTGTGACAAGAGGAGACAAAAGGTTGAGAAAGGAGAAGACACAGTAAAGGAATGGATCAAAGAGAATGATGCTTTGCTAAGTACGTATATATAATATACAGTATATAGTGGGGTAAATTCCAACTTGCACTGTATACATATGACAGGGGTTAAAATATAGACTTATAGAAGTTGTTAGCTTCATAGCTTGAAAGGAAGTGGCGACAGTAGAAAAAGAACTGAGACCGCGCTTGAACTCGGGACTTACGCTCTAACATGGAGTTTCTGCCATGCAAGCCACTGACCCTGGTTACAATCACTTGACTTATGCTGTGGCCTCTTATAGGACCCACGCCTTGAGGCTTGAACTGTGCAATGGTATGCTCAGTGGGAAGCTATATAGCATGTACAGGAGCCTATGAGCCTCTATGCATTGTCAGTGAGTGTTTGCAAGCTGGTGTGGTCACAGCATTGCAGCCCCAACGGTTACATAAAGTTATTACATATGATCTTCATGTTCTTGGCAAGTGCTCCCACAAGCAGATAGCTAGCTACGTGTGTGTGTGTGTACATTGATGGCATGGCATTAGGTGCTTACAACGTCTTTGTAGTCGACTTCACAGTGGTACTTGTTTCGCAACAGGCGGACTGTTGCCAGGTGGCCACCTCGTGCTGCAGTCATCAGGGCATTCATCCCAGTCTATATAATACACAACACACAAACACAGGCTCTGAAATATACTCAAGAAGAGGAGCAGACACACACAGAGTGGGAGTACTACGTATTGTACATAACTGGAATTCTTTTTTAGAAGGTGGACTGGAAAGTTTTACACAAATGAAGACTGAAGAATCTGGCAGCAGCTCACAGTTATGCCAGCGATGAACAGCAAGGGAATTTCACAAGTATTCAGAATTACACGGTAATTCCGAATACTTGTGTAAAGAATTACTTGTGTAAAGAATTCTGTTACAGTGTGACAGTAGATATGCCGTCCTTCCTCAGTTTCTTTACAATGGATGCTGCTGTCATAGTCAAATAATTAATTTGCAGGCAAAGGAACTCAAACACGATGGCTTTCAAACGCTTTAGCACTCCAAAAACACAACAGAAGCAAAAGTCGACAACGAATTAGACACGTCAGCTATTTCACGCGAAGAAAAGCACCAATAATTAGCACTTACACGTGTGTGTACGCACGTGTACATGAGTGTACCTGCGAATGAAGTGGGCATTACTTGTAATCACCACTGTAACTGTGCACTGATATCGGCTTCAATAGATTATCCTATTTCTGTCAGAGTAGTACCTTCTGCGAGGAAAGTGCGTGTGCATTTGGGTTCAAACTTTTTGTGCATTCATTCAAGCTGTCTGTCACAGAGAATGGAGAATTGACAGAAATTATCTTTCAGATCTGTTGCAATGTACGTACGTAGCATCCTGTATGTGGTATATGCATGTACACACACTGAAGTTGTATACCATGCATGCACTCACTTCATTCCTGTCTGAAGCAGAGCAGTTGTACCGCTCTATGAGGACCTCAATCAGCTCACTGTGTCCACTCTGGGCAGCCATTATCACTGGAGTGTCACCCTAGCAACACACAAGAAGACAAAGTTGACACTCCTGCCCAAGCACCAGTACGTTGCTTGGTTGCAAGACAGAGCATGTTGCAATTACACCACTGAAGCAAGATGCACTTGCATTAGATGTTCCTATGACTCAGTCAGCGGATGAGGACCACATTCACACTGCAGCACTCCAGCCTCTTGCAGTCCAAAACTATGAGACATTCTAGAAAGCTCAGAGCTGCCTAAGGTATACGCAGCACAGTTAGCACCTGCGTACACAGTGGATGGAGTATATGTGTACCTATGTGTATACATGCACGCGTACAGAAGTAGAGAAGTCAATGGATGCTTGGAAGTTGTCTACCAGGTCTCTCACTAGGTCGATGTGTCCACCAACCACAGCCAGCTGAACAGAGTTCATACCATCCTGCAAAGGTAAAGATGCATGTGTAATAAACAGGAAAATTTGCTGTAAAAGTAAGATACTTAATTCCCTGTTGCTTATCTGCAACGTTTCCATTTGCGCAGGGAGCTAATCATCGTCTACAGCAATCTGGCATATAGTCAATTATAACATCTTTTCACACTTTCACTTATTGCGGGAGTCCACTAGTCCAGTCCAGGGAATAGGGACACCTACGGTCATCTACAATTACCATTTCTTTACTACAACAGTGAGATGATTCTATGTGTATGGAACAACAGCTGTCAGGTGCCGCATGGCGCAAGTTATCTAGCACAGACGTTTAATTACACTATTATTGTATAAAACTATTTGCACCCTCCCACCTGCACACACAGCTCCCACTGGCCCTGCGGGATTACTAAAACTTAGCAGGTTACATGTGTAGCTAGTGCAATGAGTTAGCAACAGTGACCTAAAGCTAGTACATACCACACATACATAGAGACACACTAGAGGCGTTCCTTGATGGGACTGTGACATTGGCATACATTGGCACTATAGCTATTGTTGACTGCATAGGATGCAACTGCATGGTGTGTTGTTCACAAAAGACTAAGGTTACACACAGCAGTTAATCAGGCACGACTATGTTGCCCTAGTGATCCGTGTGATCTGGATTTAACATGCCTCCCCAGAGACATTAATCCTTCCATCCATAAACGTTACACCCACCCATCCTCACACAGATGTCTACTCACACTCTTCACATCATGAGGATCCATGTTGTAGTTGACGATGAGGTCCTTAGCAAGCTGGTGGTACCCAAAGCGACAACAAGAATGCAGAGTTGTCCAACCTCCTCCAGCCTAGTCACAGGTCACATAAAAGTCAAGTGACACTTTGACGAAGCAGTTGCCCATATGTTGCACTCACACTGGCTAGTGCCTTGGGACCAATCTCCTGCTGCCTAGCATTGCAGTTGTACTTGGACACAAGGTGGTGGAACATAGAGATGCGATTCTTCCTTGCTGCTAGCATGATGGCATTGAAGTTGCCCAGCTGCATTGAATGAAATAATCTGACATTAAGTGTATTTCTAGACAGAAGACTACAACCTATGCTAAGTCTCAATCCTGCATTGAATGACGGAAATAGTGTAACTATTCTGACACTAAGTGTATGTCCAGGTTGATGTACATAATGTCTTTACTATGCTATCAGAACTACAGTAGTGATTAAAAATAGGGACCCAGACTACACGCGTGTCTATTGAGCGTAAAATTGTACTCATGCGGGTAGAAATTGTACTCGTATGAGTAAAAATGGCGGAGGTTCTAACTGGCAAATATTTCGACGGTGAAAAAAAATCGTATTCAAACTGTGATCTTAGAGGGCAAATTGTCTGTGGTCGTAAGAGAGAAGTTATGTACACACCCCTGGATCTCTATTTTCTAATGTAATGTTGTTTTTGTGGAGGAGTGGAGAGAATATCGCTTCTATTGACCGTATTCTGCTAACAGAAGAGCGGAAAACAACGCAGCAAACAATCAGGAGGTGTAAGAAGAAAAAGCAGATGAGCCACGATGTCAGCGTCTGCTTCCATTTAGTAGCACACTGTCTAAAAAGTCGCTTTGTTAATATGTTTCTTCACTGTATGTGCTGAACCATACATACGCACGTACGTACATACAAAGGATACACATGTCTACATACAACATCAAATATGCACTTCGATCGAGCATCCGTGTCTGTCGATGCATAGCCACCTTGTTCCACTTGTGGACATCAAGGCCATACTTCTCCACTAGCCAGTCCAAGAGCTGAATGTTTCCTCCTGTGGCAGCGTCATGAGCCAAGTGGTACCCATTCTACGTGTCACAATGATCATGCAGTTCTGGTGATGATGGCAACACACTGATTGACTGAGACACTATGCACTTACAACATTGGGATCTGTTGGACTGCAGCCATACTTCTCAAGGAGAAGCTGGACCAGTGGGAGGTGACCTTGCTCAGCAGCCACAGTGACTGGACGAGACTGCTTTGCCTAAATCACAGAGACACACATGCAACTGCTACACTCACTAGCATTTGAGTTGCATAAGTTGCATTTGAGTGAAGCACACAAATGTGTATGCACAGGAGGAGCAATATGGCTGGTGCATGTACAGGAGGAGCAATGTGGCTGGTGCATGTACAGGAGGGGCAATGTGGCCGGTGCATGTACAGGAGGGGCACAGCTTACCTTGTCCCACTTATCTGGAGCAAGGTCATACTTCTGCAGCAACCATTCAAAGAGCTGTACACTGCCACTGCAGGCAGCTGCAAAGAGGAGTGTCCGCCCAACCTGCATACACACATGCACACATACGAACGTATGCATGTACATTTATAGCCATACGCACCCACCCACCCACTCACACCCCCACACAATACATACCTCTCTGCCCTCTCTCTTGCACACATGCACACACACACACATACACACACACACACACACACACACACACACACACACACACACACACACACACACACACACACACACACACACAGACACACACACACACACACACACACACACACACACAGACACACACACACACACACACACACACACACACATACAGACACACGCACACACACACACACACACACACAGACACACACACACACCACACACACACACACACACACACACACACACACACACACACACACACACACACACACACACACACACACACACACACACACACTATCATTGTTTCAGAATCTGATGCACCCTCATTACGAATGGTAGCAATCGTGGCAGGTACTGTTGTATGTAGTGCTGGTCTGAATGTCTATTCGGACGTTCAGACCAGCATCTTTGTTTGTCCAAACGACCATTCCACGAGAAGTGGCAACAGAGGCACGTGGACCACCCTGAGTGGGTAGTGGGTCTGGGACCTTGTAGCCAGTTGGGAGGCCGACCAGACTAGTGCGTCTGGTCGGCCTCTAGCCAAGAGAAAGAAAATGTGCTCTTAATGGTGCAATTGCACAGAGATGCCTTTTGAAGCTAGCAACTTTCAATGTCAGATCTCTGACATCCAGATGGAGATGGTTGGAGCTAGCTTTCTAGGCTGAGTCACAAATACACTGCATATTACACTGCGTATGAACATCCAGCTGCTGAAGATGATTGGCAGATACATGTCTCACACCACTTGTATCCAAAAACTGATGTACAACATTATTAGACAGAGGTTCAGCAAATCCTTAACTGTGTTCACCTTTGTGTCTGCTGGGACCAGGTTGTGCTCAGTAATCAAGGACTGCACCAGTTCAATGTTGCCCCCAGTGACGGCAGCATGGAGAAGGTTCTGCCCATACTAGAGGGAGGAGCAGGCAAAACAAACCACAGAAACCATACTCACACACCAGTTGATGCATATGTAAGTCTTAGGTTCGTATCATGCATGTGATTGTGTGTGTGTGCGTGTATATGTGTGTATGTGTGCGTGGTTCACACACACACATATACTCAGGCAGGGACTACTTCTGCAGATTGGAACAGTGTATACACCAACTCACCACATCCACCACATCACAGCTGCAGCTCTTCTCTCGCAGTAGATACTCTGCAACATCTTTGTGCCCCTTCCAAGCAGCAGCAAACACTGGTGTCCACTTGAGCTGGAGACAGCAACAACATATACAACAGTGTATGCAGGTACATCACTACAACCTGTTACCACTAAAGAGTCTTTACACATACTACGTATGTACAACAGCTGTTGCTTACTACTGGCAGGTTGTATTGTGGTGGCTACAGGTTGCCTAATAGTCCTATTGAATTAGCCATTATGTGAGCAAGCATGGGACAGACCTTGCTCTTTTTGTCTGGTTCGCATCCACAGACCTCCACAAGATGCCTTACTGTCTGAAAGTGGCCACCATAGGCAGCAAAGTGGACCCCAGTCCAGCCAAACTGCAGATATGTATGTATGTATATGATATGTAAGGGGCACAAGGTTGGGGCAGTGCATATATACCACATCTTGAAATTTAACATAAGGAGTGTATGTCTGTCTGTTTCAGTGTGAACTACTCCTTACGTTCTTGAAGGATGGTCACCATAGTAAGAATGCGAGGTGGCTGTGGTATGTATGTACATGGGTTTTGAGATGTATAATTACGTAAAGCCATACAAAAAATACTGAAGTTGAGAAGTGTTAAAGATTTGGTGAAACTAGCCAAAGATCAAATCTACCAATGAAGGTAGCAGAAAGCTGCCACAGCGTCAAATTCTTTGTTATCTTTAGCTTCAGTGTCAAGAAATGCTTAACCTGGATGAGCTTCTTAGCCACTCAGGCATCTTCAAATAGATAGTGATAGTATACAGTATGTACATGTACTATCCTCAGCATGTACAATGACGCCAGCAATTGTTGCACAAAAAGATACCTGTCACCCAGTACATATCAATGTATGGTACAGTATCAGGCCCAATATTTTCATATAAAATAGGCCTGGCTATGTGGGGCTAGCCTTCCTGCTATGTACATATAGTGTGTACAAAATGTGGCATATACATAGAGGAACACAGTGGGCAACACACAGAGGGACACAGTAGACAACACACAGAAGAACACAGTAGACAACACACAGAGGGACACAGTAGACAACACACAGAGGGACACAGTGGGCAACACACAGAGGGACACAGTGGGCAACACACAGAGGGACACAGTAGACAACACACAGAGGGACACAGTGGGCAACACACAGAGGGACACATGTAGTAGACAACACACAGAGGGACACAGTGGGCAACACACAGAGGGACACAGTGGACAACACACAGAGGGACACAGTAGACAACACACAGAGGGACACAGTGGGCAACACACAGAGGGACACAGTGGGCAACACACAGAGGAACACAGTGGGCAACACACAGAGGGACACAGTAGGCAACACACAGAGGGACACAGTAGGCAACACACAGAGGGACACAGTGGGCAACACACAGAGGGACACAGTAGGCAACACACAGAGGGACACAGTAGGCAACACACAGAGGGACACAGTGGGCAACACACAGAGGGACACAGTCGGCAACACACAGAGGGACACAGTAGGCAACACACAGAGGGACACAGTGGGCAACACACAGAGGGACACAGTAGGCAACACACAGAGGAACACAGTGGGCAACACACAGAGGAACACAGTGGGCAACACACAGAGGGACACAGTGGGCAACACACAGAGGAACACAGTGGGCAACACACAGAGGGACACAGTGGGCAACACACAGAGGGACACAGTAGACAACACACAGAGGGACACAGTGGGCAACACACAGAGGGACACAGTAGACAACATACAGAGGGACACAGTGGGCAACACACAGAGGGACACAGTGGGCAACACACAGAGGGACACAGTAGACAACACACAGTATGAGAGTATACCAATCATGCAAAGCATCTCTTGGGCTTGCCTTGTTTCTGGCAGACCGCACTGCAGAGGGTGTACTGCCTCCCACCTGCCTGACCACATCAAGAGATCCACTAGCACAGGCTGTCAGGACCTTCCCTAGCAACTACAGGGGCACACAGACACATGCATACGTACAGATACACGCGGTCAGACAAACAGACAAACAGACAAACAGACATATACACATTAATAGATACAAGTAGCACAAAGTACGCAACGAGGAAACACATCATAATTGGCAGTTACATGAGTGCCTACTGTGTGACGTGTGCACAAATGCTCCTTTGTTCAGTACTAGTGTACCAACTACACCACATATTTCATTTGCGACAAGAGCTTACTGTATCATCGGGGTTGGGCCAAGCTATAGGGGACACCAGCTCTTTCTCTTGTCTGCACAAAAGATAGGGCAGCGCGCGTGCATGTGTGCGTGTGACACAGACTTCTCGGTCACTCTTACTCGTCTGTTAGCCACGTCCCTTTCCCCAATGTAGATTCGTCATCTTCGCTATCTGAGTCAAAATACTCCGAACTGTTCGTTTCTATAGCTACGTGGAAGTTGCTCCTGTCGCGGTGAGAATACGAACGATTGTCCATCCTTTTTGAGGAGGGGGTCCCCCACGTACCTGCCACACGTCATGACGTCATAATATAGTTGTGTAAATATTATATAAACCTCTACGGCCATTCTAGACTAGACACAGCTGGATGAATATTTTAATTACCGTGCACGTGACCTGCTAATTGAGACGCTGATGAACTGCTGCAGGCTGTATCCCAACGGCTTGAAATCTGCAGGCACCTGCACGAACACACACATGCACTTGCTTGGATAGCTTTATCAATAGAGGAGCTCAAAGGGGGGAAATTAAGTACTTATGCCCTGAAAAGTCCTTATTTTTACAACCTATTTAGCTTACATATAATCTATATAGCACAACAATAAGATTATATATAAATATAATGATGAATCATGTAACCTGAATTCTAAGCACATCTGAATTATCATTTTGGATATACGTACGTATATATATAGCTATACAGATTAACCATCCACTCCATGGAACGATATTGTGCCACATATACACATTGTTTATAGTAATTATGAGGAAGTATGCTTATACATACATGTGTATATATGTTACTCATGCTGAAACACGTTACCAACAAAGCATTGTAATATATCCACAAGTAATTGTGACAAAGTCATACATGTACACATGCACAACCGTCTATGCATCATTGCCTGTTTCTTTGAAGCAGTGCACTCAGAACTCCTTCATGCCCTGTCATCAGAGCAATGTCCAGTGCAGTTCTACCACCCTGCGTGTTGATAGGAAGAACATGTACACTTGTATCATTCATGCACAGTCCACGTACATATAATGGCCACTTAACCCTAAGTAACATAATGGCCTACCCTATAAGTACATAATGCCCCACCCCTAAGTACATAATGGCCTGCCCTATAAGTACATAATGCCCCACCCCTAAGTACATAATGGCCTACCCTATAAGTACATAATGGCCTACCCTACTGTGGCAGTTGGAACAAGGCGTGGCTGTTTGCCATTGATAGGAGTCCAGTGGCTCCTCTCAATATGTGTGGCACGTGGAAAGGAAGTCCTCCAGCAATCTACCAAGAGGGCCCCTCTATACCAGTCCAGCACACCAGCCCTTACCTTTGCGTTGCTACTATTGTGCAATAACAGCAGTGCAAAGGTAGGGGCTTGCGCACAAGTCTACCTCTATACTAAGGTTAGGATACCTTAGTGCTAAGTTTCTGTAGGATACACTTCGTTGATCATAGGTTGTCACTGGCAAAATGTGTGTAAGTGGGCACACTGTACAGTAGTAGCCCTGCTTTAATTTGCTGCTTGGATTTAATTTATTGCCATATATACTGGTAAGCTAGGCACTAATCAGTAGCTTCTTTGCTTCTTGGATCACTAGTCATGTGTGATAGGTGCTTACATCTTAAACCTACCAATACGTTGCCCGTGGTAGACTTTAGATGATGCGATAGAGGTTCATAGCTGCGCTGAATTAATTCATGAATTTTGATGAGCAAATAGCAGCTTAACACAAACGGGAGGTGAGCGCAGGACGTTTCGGCTCGAGAGCCTTTGTCAACTGCTTACAGGTTTCTGTAAGCAGTTGACAAAGGCTCTTGCAAGTAATAACTCTAATTGAGTGCATTATCCATTTACATACAGCATCTGCTGAGCATGCAAAATCCAATTAAAATGATATTATGGCCAATAGCTACATTTGCATGGTGGATGCATGCTTGGTGCTGTAGTATATATATTGGAGCAGCTTCCATGGAGTTCTTAGAGTTGGAGACCAGACTGCAAAGAATTAGGAATGCTGATCTCCAAAGAATGTGATAGGTCAAAGTACTGAGTTGACACCAATTGTTTCTACAATTTTCAAACATTCCTAAATCTCCCAATTTAAATTTTAATTGAATAACATGTAAATGCACCAGTCACTAGTTGCCTGCAAGGTTTAGACCACTTGAAGCTCAGGGAAGTACCCTTGAGGCACACGAACCACTATCTGGTGTCAAATTGTAGGCTTCTTAAATAAGAGCATTTCAGTAGTAGTGATTTAGTGAGGTATGTACCATGTTCTTTCCCATTTTTTTAATTATAAATGTATAAATGGATGTTACTGCTATGAAATTGTATATCCGAATAAGAGCATTAATAATAGCCCACAAAGCACTGGAACATGACGTACGTATGTACTCCCCAACCTTCATTATGTAATGGAATCCAGTATGTATCTCCGTTCCGTATAAGGGGCATTCACATACAGGTGGCAAGTGGTGGCATGATGAATGGCCTACAGTACCTTGTATACCCACACTGCAAATAGCATCACCAAAGACCTCTCTCACTCATGTTGCGCTACACCACATGTACATACCTGCATGCATGCATGGTTGATTGCACATAAGTTATAAACTCCAGCTCACATGTGTCTTCAAGTTAGGGTCGCATTTGCAATCTTCCAGAAGCACTTTCACCATGGGAGTCAGCTTCATGACAGCAGCATGGTGCAGTGCTGTCATGCCGTGCTGCAGTGAAAGGATGGAGGAGATGAATGTTCATCATTAACCATACTGTGCAACATTGCACTTTTAACAAGTCAAGTTCAGCGGTATAGAGAGCATATTCTCTGCATGTCATTGATGACATGGAGTTGTTTTGCTGCACTATACAACAGGCTTAAACTACAGCAGTATGCAGCTCCGACTGTCCCCCTGCTAGCTGCAAGTAACTTTACTCAGACTCACCAACTGATTTCATTTTGTGAATTTGCTATGAAATGTGTTCAAGGGATTAACTACGTATATGGACATGGTCCCCAGAGCTATAAGTTGCAGAAATAGGCACATGGGGTGCAGTTAGGGTGGTGTTAGAGCATCGCACCACATGTCATCTCTGCCTGAAAACTGTTTGGTACTTAGCCACACAACTGTGTGCACTTGCTCCACCAGGACTGTCGTCCACATTTCAGGCTGCAAAGGGCAGTGGCTACAGCCTATGCTTTGGATATTAGACACCATACTTGGGGCTAAAAACTCGTGGCCAATGAAACAATCTGCTTTTGGACCATGGCCAAATCGTGGCCATAATTAGCGCCTAAGAACACCCTATTTTCTTGTACATACAAATACATAATAATATTATTATATGCATGAAAAAGGAACGCATTCTTACCCTATCTTGTGCATTCTTGTTACACTTGAACTCTTGGTACAGGGCTTTCACTGCTGCAGTCTGGCTCTTCTGCACTGCTATCATCAGTGGAGTTACACCACTCTATATGTACATTAGGCACACAGTGTGTACATGCATGGCAGATGGATTCACATTATATGGATCAGCGGCACATTGGGCAATAATAGCAATATTGTTCAGTAGGTTCACGTATCACACAAACCACACTGTGCTTCCTCTATCAGCATGACCAGACCAATGCCTCCTTTGACCATGTGCAATCAAATTCTGAAGGATATGGCTTGGTGAGTGCTCATGCTGGGTCAGATCAAGGGGGTGGCCAGATGTTTTTCTTGGCTAGGAGTTTCTTGGCTAGGAGGCTTCTCCCCCCTAGTTTCACACGCCAGACACTCCAAGGTTTATTAGGAGCAATAATAAGCCCACGGAGAATAGGAGCTGGCACTCGAGACACCCTACACACACACCCCAGCAGAAACTTGCCCATACGCCTACATACGTATGTATGTAGAGCCTTGCATGGAAACTAGTCATAAGATTGTTTAGATTCACCCTTGGTGCTATGTGTATCCAGCCCTTATGATAAAAATCCCAAATGCAAACTACCTTCCCACTCACATCTCCTCTTGCATCTGGGCTGCACTTAAACTCATTGACCAGCACCCTCATAGTGTCAATATGGCTGTTCTGTGTGGCATAGAAGAATGCTGTCAAGCTGCCCTGCACGAGTAACATTGACACACACACACACACACATATGTACACTATCCATACGTAAGCAATTATGCACACATCACACACAACATGTGCATGCACTATATATGCAGGCCAACGCATCCTAGTATGGCACCACATGCCATCAAAAACATCCCACACAATCCTGCACTTCATTAAGTACCGCCCTGCATGAAACAACACATACATTCACTATGCGTACATCTGTCCATTCACTACACAGTACACAAAAACAATCCTGCACATCACGAACAACATTTCTGCACACTCTATGTATGCAATGGCCAACATCCTACGTATGTATCACCACACACACATCACGCCCATACAGTCCACCACTTGTATATACCCTGTCCTTGGTTGTGTTGGGGTCACACCCAAACTCCCGGATCAGGAGACGCAGAGCATCTGTTCGCCCAAAGTTGGCTGCATAATGCAGTAGTGACAATGATTCCTACAGGGGTTGGGGTCAGAGGTGAAAGGCAGTGTAGTAAGCATGTACAGTATACATGCACTACAGATCATACATTGACCTCTTGTCCACCCCACAGACCCCTATCAGATTCACTGAAATGTAACTGATGATGGGCTTACCTCTTAATGCGTAGAAGCCAGTATTTATAGGCTTTACCTGTAAATGTTCGTGCATTTTCTGACTTTTACCGCATTTCGTCTACATTGTCCACATATATCAATAACCAGGTATTACTACAGTTTCATTGGCATGCTTTCTGGAAAAGAAGATAATAGTGCATTCGAATTTGTGTTATATGTATAAGAAAGCAGGGAAAGTATGGGCAAATGTGGGCTATCAAGTTTAAAGTATGGGTGACAATTAAGTACGCGATGCTTTTTTGTTTTACAGAGCAGGCAATATAGCACGGATCTACACAAAGGAAACAGGGACTCTTGGGATCACAGTCCATGCAGCAGTGCAATGGCTTCTTTGAAAGATGCACTTGCCAAAACTGGTCAACGCACATTTACGTGAAAGCGACAGCAGGTAATGTGAATGGTAAGGGTTAAAGCAAAGGTGTGTCCCGTACTAGTGATTCACAATAGCACATGTGCATACCGCATCTTTAACATTTGGGTTGCCATGGTAATCTTTGAGCAGCACTTTCATCACATCCAGATGGCCATGCTCAATAGCATTGTGCATTGGCGTTTTGCCCAGCTACAGATGGTAAAAGAGGTAGACAACAGGAGTTGTGAGTGAAGAAGATGCTCATGCTAAGATGAGGTGAGGAAGCATGTACAGTGTGTGCTGTAAGTAGCTGGAATAATGGAGCATACCATCTGTGTGCACGGCATGTAGTTCTTGAAGATGAAGATCTGATAGAGGCCCAACTCACCAGATCTTTGGCCTCTAAGTTGGTGTTGAAGTTGGCCATGAGAAACTCCACCATGCAAGTGTTGCCACTGGTAGCAGCTTCATGAAGAGGTGTGCGCTGTGTCTGCATGCGTGTCGGACAAAGGAAGATCAACTATGCATGTTACAGGCAGGTCTCTCCAACAATTCAGATATTCAAAGAAAACACTTCTGATGATGTGGTAGAAGCTCATGCTATGGCATTAAACCGAACGGATACGTTGTTGAGCAATCACTAAGCAAGGGAGTAAATTGCAGTGAGACTTTTCGACCCGAGGGTCTTCGTCAGTCACAAACAGTTTTGTTCCTCATGACATTCATCATACAGCCAAGGGTACTACCACGACTACATTGGAATTCCTTAGTGATTTCAGCTACGTATCACAAATAATTATGTTTCATTGAATTTCTTTTCATGGCCACTCACTTCATCAGGCGCATCAGGGTCCACACCATATTGCAGGACGAGGTACCTCATGCAGTCATGGCTGTTGTTCAGAATGGCGTGCTGAAATGCAGTCTTGCCAGTCTGAATGGAAGGCATTCAACACAGAGCCCCCTCCTTCAACCTAAGATAGATCTCAAACTATTGACAGTAGTCTTTATGCCATATACCGCACATGCTATCACTACTCAGTGTATGACACACGACCATGCTACAATGATGCACTCCACCAGAGTCTTGAGCTAGGATGACGGCATGCTACAGGCATATATGTAGAGTACTTGTGACACATGAGAAGGAAATCAGCTGTCTATGCTGTATTACGTAGCTCTCACAAAGTCATTGTCATTGGGGTCCATTTTGTACTCCCCAACCAGGAGCTGCAGCATGTCAATATTGTCAGAGCCACAGCATGCCAGCATGACGGCATTCACCCCATCCTGACAGGAAAGACAGTTCACGTTATACGTACATAGTCTTACACTGAAAGTCTTACTGAACTCTCACTCCCAGTCCCATTCCCACACCTGTAGACACAGACATGCTCACATGAATGTATCCACGCATGCATGCATGCACACACACACACACACACACGCGCACACACACACACACACACACACACACACGTACACACACACACACACACACACATGTACACACTGACACACGTACACACACACACACTGACATACGTGTACACACACACACACTGACATACATGTACACACACACACTGACACACATGTACACACACACACACTGACATACATGTACGCACACACACACTGACACACATGTACACACACACACACATGTACACACACACACACACACACACACACTGACACACATGTACACACACACACACTGACACACATGTACACACACACACACTGACACACATGTACACACACACACACATGTACACACACACACTGACACACATGTACACACACACACACTGACACACATGTACACACACACACACTGACACACATGTACACACACACACACATGTACACACACACACTGACACACATGTACACACACACACACTGACACACATGTACACACACACACACTGACATACATGTACACACACACACACACACACACACACACACTGACATACATGTACACACACACACACACACACACACTGACATACATGTACACACACACACACTGACACACATGTACACACACACACACTGACACACATGTACACACACACACACTGACATACATGTACACACACACACACTGACATACATGTACACACACACACACTGACATACATGTACACACACACACACTGACATACATGTACACACACACACACTGACATACATGTACACACACACACACTGACACACATGTACACACACACACTGACACACATGTACACACACACACACTGACACACATGTACACACACACACACTGACATACATGTACACACACACACACTGACATACATGTACACACACACACACTGACACACATGTACACACACACACACTGACACACATGTACACACACACACACTGACACACATGTACACACACACACACTGACACACATGTACACACACACACTGACACACATGTACACACACACACACTGACATACATGTACACACACACACACTGACACACATGTACACACACACACACATGTACACACACACACTGACACACATGTACACACACACACACTGACACACACGTACACACACACACACTGACACACATGTACACACACACACACTGACATACATGTACACACACACACACTGACACACATGTACACACACACACTGACACACATGTACACACACACACACTGACATACATGTACACACACACACACTGACACACATGTACACACACACACACACACACACACACTGACACACATGTACACACACACACACTGACACACATGTACACACACACACACTGACACACATGTACACACACACACACATGTACACACACACACTGACACACATGTACACACACACACACTGACACACATGTACACACACACACACTGACACACATGTACACACACACACACATGTACACACACACACTGACACACATGTACACACACACACACTGACACACATGTACACACACACACACTGACATACATGTACACACACACACACACACACACACACACACTGACATACATGTACACACACACACACACACACACACTGACATACATGTACACACACACACACTGACACACATGTACACACACACACACTGACACACATGTACACACACACACACTGACATACATGTACACACACACACACTGACATACATGTACACACACACACACTGACATACATGTACACACACACACACTGACATACATGTACACACACACACACTGACATACATGTACACACACACACACTGACACACATGTACACACACACACTGACACACATGTACACACACACACACTGACACACATGTACACACACACACACTGACATACATGTACACACACACACACTGACATACATGTACACACACACACACTGACATACATGTACACACACACACACTGACACACATGTACACACACACACACTGACACACATGTACACACACACACACACTGACACACATGTACACACACACACACACACACACTGACACACATGTACACACACACACACACTGACACACATGTACACACACACACACTGACACACATGTACGTACCTGTGCCACCATAAACATATTATAGTATACGTAATGAATAATAACATGCACACATACATAGTAGAGACACTCCGGCCAGTGAAATGAAGACTTACAGACTTCCTGGCATACTTGTCACACCCAAACTCATCCACCAACATCCTGGCAGTCTCAGTGTGGCCGTACCTGGCAGCAGCCAAGAAACCCGTCCAACCATCCTACAAGGCAGCCAAAGAGGGCAAACCAAATGTAATATTCCAATGTACAGTATGTACGTAGTCTGTACAGTATATCAATAATATATAACAATGGTTACTATTGTTCATATAGTTGCCATTAAGAATATTTTTATAAAATTATTCTTAGGGAGCATTTGGCAGCTCTATATAATTATAGTTTTCAGTTCTGAGGCAAACCCTACAGAAAACATGTTCTAGAGTTTAATGTGCAATTGGCTATACAACTAACAATAAGTGTACATACATCTTGCAGCCAAACAAAATAACACTGATATGCATGAGTTGACAGACACAGTAGACACACACACACACACACACACACACACACACACACACACACACACACACACACACACACACACACACACACACACACACACACACACACACACACACACACACACACACACACACACACACACACACACACACACACACACCATTCCATTCTTCTTATCCTCATGAGGATGTAGGGCGACACACACACACACACACACACACACACACACACACACACGTACACACACACACACACACACACACACACACACACACACACACACACACACACACACACACACACACACACACACACACACACACACACACACACACACACACATTTATAGACAGTACACACACCTCATTCACAACATGTCTATCCACTTTGTGTCTGACAATCAGTTCCCTAGCTGTCTCTGTTTTGCCATAATTGCAGGCAAGCAGGAAGCAGTCCAAGTTGTTCTACACACAAGTTGAATTGAACCTGATTGTACTGAGAACCAGGCAAGACACCTAAAGTGTGTGATATAAAGTGCAATGACTACACTAAGCCCACCACCACTTCACTGCTTGGTAAGCACCATCCTTGGTGTTCAAGGCAGTGTTGTATTGTTGCTGTGTAATGGCCGACAGGTGCAGCATGCCACACACACTCACTCTGAAAGGTGTACCACACACACTCACTGAGTCCATCAGACTGGGATCAAAGCCCTGTTGCTCGATGAGGTACCTCACCACCTTGGGATGGCCCTCACGGGAGGCCCAGTGCAGGCAGTTCTGTGCCGTGCTGTCCAAGTCATACTTGTCAGGGCCAAACTTACCGCACAAGTACCGCACCACAGACAGGTGTCCTCCTGAAGCAGCCAGGTGAAGGGCATTCAGACCATCCTGCAATGGAAAAGATACAAGAATGCTAATACTAGTTAACAAATCACTAAGCTACTATTCAGTATTCATGCATGGGGTGTCGAGATGAACTCACAGATTGGGCACACTTAAAGTCTGCGTGACAGACTTCCACCAGCTCTCTGACCACATGCACAAAGCCATACCTTGCTGCCAGATGGACAGCAGTCCAACCATTCTGTGCAGAAATAGTAAGGGAAAGTACGTATGTGTGACAAGAAGTGGGAGAAAAGGAGGCACAGTCAAAAAATGGATCAAAAAGAGGGATGGGTCTTTTGCTAGGTGTGGAACCACAAAATATGATACGTGTGACAGGGGTGATAAGTGTAGGCTCATTACATGATCTTCATGCTCTTGCAAAGTACTCCGACAAATACAGACAGTGCTTACTACAGTAGCTACGTAGTTGTGTGTGTGTGCATTCATGGACTGCTGTAGGTGCTTACAACATCTTTGCAGTCGACTTCACAGTGGTACTTGTTTCGCAACAGACGGACCGTTGCTAGGTGGCCATCTTTTGCTGCAGTCATCAGGGCATTCATCCCAGTCTACACATATGCACACAAACACAGACTCAACCTGAAGTACTGAGACATTGACAAGCAGACACACACAGAGTGAATGTACTAATGGAAGTGCTGCACAAAAATGGCAGTCAACTCCACAAATGTGCATGTACAGTGTACACTGATGTCTACTGGTCAACTGTAAAGTGTAGTACAGCACTTCCAGTACAAGCTGCTGAAAGTGGTAGGACAGTGATTGTCCATGACAGCACTGAGTGCAAAAACTGATCTGTTAAGTGTAAAGTGGACATCCCTGCTATGAGTACTTGGTTGGAGCAATGTATGTAGCATCCCGTATGTGGTATATGCATACACACACTGAAGTTGTATCCATGCATGTACTCACTTCATTCCTGTCTGAAGCAGAGCAGTTGTACCGCTCTATGAGGACCTCAATCAGCTCACTGTGTCCACCCTGGGCAGCTGTTATCACTGGAGTGTCACCCTAGCAACACACAAGAAGACAAAGTGGACACTCCTTGACCAGCACAATACACTGGCATTGAGTGCCCGACCAGCACTGTTGGTTGGTTGCAAGACAGAGCATGCTGCAATTACACCACTGATCGAAGCAAGCTGTACTGCTGTTAGGATGTTCTTCTCGTAGGAAAAGGAAACTTGCCTCCCACAGTGACTATTTGATGCTATAGTTACACCTGGATGACATCACTAGCACCCACTATATCACTCTGCTGAAACACAAAAGCCCGATCAGAAGAGATACAAGTTAACATACGTAGCAGTCATCTAGACAATGTTTCCTATGACTCAGTCAGTGGATGAGGAACACAATCACACTGCAGCACTGCAGGCTCTTGCAGTCCAAAACTATGGGTAATTCTAGAAAGCTCAAAGCTGCCTAAGGTGTATGCAGTACAGTTAGCACCTGCGTACACAGTGGATGGAGTATTATTATACGTATATACGTATGCCTATGTACCTATATAGCTATGTACTGTATACATGCGCACGTACATCAGTAGAGAAGTCAATGGAGGCTTTGAAGTTGTCTACCAGGTCTCTCACTAGGTCGATGTGTCCACCAACCACAGCCAGCTCAACAGAGTTCATACCATCCTGCAGGACAAACAGCATAGAGGGCAAATTAATTATGCATGTGCATGAAACTGAAAAATACAAAGTAAGAAACATAATACCCTGGCGCTTATCTAAAGTGTTTCCATCTGCACAGAGAGCACAACAAACTGTCCCCAACAATCTTTTTGCAAAACAAGACGGCATAAAATCAGTTATAATGTCATTTTTTACACTTTTTCATAAAAGGTATACGACCCTAGTAGTCCAGTGCAGGGACACTCACAGTCACAATTATCTATTTCTATTACCACGACAGTGATACTGATACATACCAAACGATCGATATGCATGGAAAAAATAGCTGTCAGGTGCTGGTGCAAGTTATCGCAGAGGTTTGATCACACTATCTATGAAATTGATTGCACATGTATTGTCTAACCCCTCCAACCCTCCCACCTACGTACGTATGTACACACAGCTCCCACTGGCCCTGCGAGATGAATAAATAGCTAGCTAGCTAATGCAATAAGCTAGCCACAGTGACCTACAGTTATGTAGTACACACCTTGCCAAGACACCCTGGAAGTTCACTGATGGGTACCATAGCTATAGTTAGGTAGTTAGCTAGCATTCATATGCAGTTTGCTGTTTACAAATGACTGCATAGCTAAGTGGGCACTATTCACATGCTCTTTGTGGCCTTCACCTCCGAGCTGTAGAGGATCAGCAGAGCTCCAGTTATGGTGTGATTAGGCAATATACAGTATGTACGTACCATACCACTTCTCAGCATTCCAACTCAGCCTGCTAGCCTGATGATGGCCTCATGCTAGCCGCATGATTCTGCCCAGTGATTCGTGATCCTTGTGATTTGCGTTTTACATCCCTCTCTAGATACATCGATCCAGCCATCCATCAGAGTTATACCCGCCCATCCCCACACAGATGAGTACTCACACTCTTCACATCATGAGGATCCATGTTGTAGTTGACAATTAGGTCCTTAGCAAGCTGGTGGTACCCATAGCGACAACAGGAGTGCAGAGTTGTCCAACCTCCTCCAGCCTAGTCACAGGTCACATGACAGTCATGTGACTCTATCATGAAGCAGTTGCCCGTATGTTGCACTCACACTGGCTAATGCCTTGGGACCAATCTCCTGCTGCCTAGCATTGCAGTTGTACTTGGACACAAGGTGGTGGAACATAGAGATGCGATTCTTCCTTGCAGCTAGCATGATGGCATTGAAGTCTTCATCCTGCATTGAATGATGGAAATAGTGCAACTATTCTGACACTAAATGAAAGACCTATGCTGTACCATACATACATACAAGGATACACATGTGTACATACAAGGATACACATGTGTACATACAACATCAAATATGCACTTCGATCGAGCATCCGTGTCTGTCGATGCATAGCCACCTTGTTCCACTTGTGGACATCAAGACCATACTTCTCCACTAGCCAGTCCAAGAGCTGAATATTTCCTCCCGTGGCAGCGTCATGGGCCAAGTGGTACCCATTCTACACGTCGCAATGATCATGCAGTTCTGGTGATGATGGCAACACACTGATTGACTGAGACACTACACACTTACAACATTCAGATCTGTTGGACTGCAGCCATACTTCTCAAGGAGAAGCTGGACCAGTGGGAGGTGACCTTGCTCAGCAGCCACAGTGACAGGACGATACAACTTTGCCTAAATCAGATAGATACAGATGGCTCTGATCACTCAATTGCACGTAATGTGTAGTCTGCACCTCACACACACATTGGTTTGTGCATGTACAGGAGGGGCACAGCACTTACCTTGTCCCACTTATCTGGAGCAAGGTCATACTTCTGCAGCAACCATTCAAAGAGCTGTACACTGCCACTGCAGGCAGCTGCAAAGAGGAGTGTCCGCCCAACCTGCATACACACATGCACACATACGAACGTATGCATGTACATATGTACATTCATACCCATACTTACCCCTCCACAAACACAAACAGCTCTCTCATACGTATGCTGCATCTGGGTGGTGATGCTTTGTACAACTGTACACCTTACGAGCGATTCAGAGTATGATGCACGCCATTACAAATGGTGGCAATCAATGCATGCAGTGCTGATCTAAAGGCCAGGCTGCTGAAGATGATTGGCAGATACATGTCTCACACCACTTGTATCCAAAAACTGACATGCAACATTATTAGACAAAGGTTCAGCAAATCCTTAACTGTGTTCACCTTTGTGTCTGCTGGGACCAGCTTGTGCTCAGTAATCAAGGACTGCACCAGTTCAATGTTGCCCCCAGTGACGGCAGCATGAAGAAGGTTCTGCCCATACTAGAGGGAGGAGCAGGCAAAACAAACCACAGAAACCATACTCACACACCAGTTGATGCATATGTGAGTCTTACACTTCCAACATGCGAGTGCTTTTTTTTTTTTTTTTTTTTGTGTGTGTGTGTGTGTGTGTGCGTTTGCTGTGGTAAATACAAGTAAAAGCACAAGTATGTGTGTGTGTGTGATGCAGCTCCCCATCGGCAGCAGGTGCTGCTTCTGTCACAAGTTCAACCCTGGTACCATTGAAGCAGTTTTTCTCTCCGTTGGACTACACCCATCAACGCCACCCTACCACCACGCCCCCTGGGGTCTCGTGTGCTGGCAGTCGAACCAGATCACCGTCATGGCCACTAGTGGCTACGACAGCTGGTCTACCTGACATGGCTCGATGGCCATTTGCACAGCCACGGCGCCTAGCTGCCACTCACCCCTAGGGCTGTCAGGCATGGACACGGCCAGTCTTTTGTTGAAAGTCTTTCAGCCTTCGAAATAGGACCTAGGCAGTATCCTGGATCCTGCCCTATGCCCTTCATGGGCAAGGAGACCAGAAGTGTGTGTGTATGTACGTGCGTGCGTGCATGCGTGCGTGCACGGGTGGCATTGCATGATGTACACACAACCACACACACACACACACACACACACTATCATACATTCAGGGACTATGTCTGCAGATTGAGTGTACACCAACTCACCACATCCATGACATCACAGCTGCAGCTCTTCTCCCGCAGTAGGTACTCTACAACATTCTTGTGCCCCTTCCAAGCAGCAGCAAACACCGGTGTCCACTTGTGCTGGAAACAGCAGCAACAACATATATAACAGTGTATGCAGTCTTATTGAATTAGTCATTACGTGAGCAAGCATGGGACAGACCTTGCTCTCTCTGTCTGGCTTGCATCCACAGACCTCCACAAGATGCCTTACTGTCTGAAAGTGGCCACCGTAGGCAGCAAAGTGGACCCCAGTCCAGCCAAACTGCAGATATGGTACAGGGGCACAAGGTAGGGGCAGTGCGTACCACATCTTGAAATATAACTGTAATCTCATAATACGTATATCATAAGAACTGTTTGTGTGTTTTAGTGGGAACTACTCTTTCAGTTCCTTCCAGACGGCCAACACAGTACCGTGTGGTCTGGTCGGTGCCAATCCCCTCATGCTTACTCACAGCACCACACTGAAACTGAAACATTTGATGGTCCACCCTTGTGCTTAGCAGAAGTGGTGTAGGAGCAGGGGGATCAGTGTACCCTGTGGCCGATTCATTTTACACTGTTCAGTCAATACTTTGAACCCAAACTCAGCATGGTAATTTGGACTTCGCATACCAAAATTCAAAAGCTCAAATCTTCGGAAATTCAGATTGATTGGGATTCAGATTGGGAGATACAGATTTCAGCTTACCAAGTGAATATGGGAACTAAATTGTGCAAATTCATGGAGATTGTGGCAGAAATATCTTGTGGCAGAGACGTTCCTACTATTGATATTAGCCACATAAAGGTCTACAGGCAAGAATGGCAGACCAAATGATGCCACACCCTATTCCTGTTGACATACCATTATCGTAGCAGGTAACCGAACAAAGGCAGGCCATCCTACTAGTACAGTATGTGCATATACGTACACACAGAGGGACACAGTCGGCAACACACAGAGGGACACAGTAGACAACACACAGAGGGACACAGTAGACAACACACAGAGGAACACAGTAGACAACACACAGAGGGACACAGTAGACAACACACAGAGGAACACAGTAGACAACACACAGAGGGACACAGTGGGCAACACACAGAGGGACACAGTCGGCAACACACAGAGGGACACAGTCGGCAACACACAGAGGGACACAGTGGGCAACACACAGAGGGACACAGTAGACAACACACAGAGGGACACAGTCGGCAACACACAGAGGGACACAGTAGACAACACACAGAGGGACACAGTGGGCAACACACAGAGGGACACAGTGGGCAACACACAGAGGGACACAGTGGGCAACACACAGAGGGACACAGTGGGCAACACACAGAGGGACACAGTGGGCAACACACAGAGGGACACAGTAGACAACACACAGAGGGACACAGTAGACAACACACAGAGGGACACAGTGGGCAACACACAGAGGGACACAGTAGACAACACACAGAGGGACACAGTCGGCAACACACAGAGGGACACAGTAGACAACACACAGAGGGACACAGTGGGCAACACACAGAGGGACACAGTCGGCAACACACAGAGGGACACAGTCGGCAACACACAGAGGGACACAGTGGGCAACACACAGAGGGACACAGTCGGCAACACACAGAGGGGCACAGTCGGCAACACACAGAGGGACACAGTGGGCAACACACAGAGGGACACAGTAGGCAACACACAGAGGGACACAGTAGACAACACACAGAGGGACACAGTAGACAACACACAGAGGGACACAGCAGACAACACACAGAGGGACACAGTGGGCAACACACAGAGGGGCACAGTCGGCAACGCACAGAGGGACACAGCAGACAACACACAGAGGGACACAGCAGACAACACACAGAGGGACACAGTGGGCAACACACAGAGGGGCACAGTCGGCAACACACAGAGGGACACAGCAGACAACACACAGAGGGACACAGTGGGCAACACACAGAGGGACACAGTGGGCAACACACAGAGGGACACAGTAGGCAACACACAGAGGGACACAGTAGACAACACACAGAGGGACACAGCAGACAACACACAGAGGGACACAGTGGGCAACACACAGAGGGGCACAGTCGGCAACACACAGAGGGACACAGTGGGCAACACACAGAGGGGCACAGCAGACAACACACAGAGGGACACAGTGGGCAACACACAGAGGGACACAGTGGGCAACACACAGAGGGACACAGTAGGCAACACACAGAGGGACACAGTAGACAACACACAGAGGGACACAGCAGACAACACACAGAGGGACACAGTGGGCAACACACAGAGGGGCACAGTCGGCAACACACAGAGGGACACAGCAGACAACACACAGAGGGACACAGTGGGCAACACACAGAGGGACACAGTGGGCAACACACAGAGGGACACAGTGGGCAACACACAGAGGGACACAGTGGGCAACACACAGAGGGACACAGTAGACAACACACAGAGGGACACAGTGGGCAACACACAGAGGGACACAGTAGACAACACACAGAGGGACACAGTAGACAACACACAGAGGGACACAGTGGGCAACACACAGAGGGGCACAGCAGACAACACACAGAGGGACACAGTGGGCAACACACAGAGGGACACAGTGGGCAACACACAGAGGGACACAGTAGGCAACACACAGAGGGACACAGTAGATAACACACAGAGGGACACAGCAGACAACACACAGAGGGACACAGTGGGCAACACACAGAGGGGCACAGTCGGCAACACACAGAGGGACACAGCAGACAACACACAGAGGGACACAGTGGGCAACACACAGAGGGACACAGTAGACAACACACAGAGGGACACAGTAGACAACACACAGAGGGACACAGTGGGCAACACACAGAGGGACACAGTGGGCTACACACAGAGGGACACAGTGGGCAACACACAGAGGGACACAGTGGGCAACACACAGAGGGACACAGTAGACAACACACAGAGGGACACAGTAGACAACACACAGAGGGACACAGTGGGCAACACACAGAGGGACACAGTAGACAACACACAGAGGGACACAGTCGGAAACACACAGAGGGACACAGTAGACAACACACAGAGGGACACAGTGGGCAACACACAGAGGGACACAGTCGGCAACACACAGAGGGACACAGTCGGCAACACACAGAGGGACACAGTGGGCAACACACAGAGGGACACAGTCGGCAACACACAGAGGGGCACAGTCGGCAACACACAGAGGGACACAGTGGGCAACACACAGAGGGACACAGTCGGCAACACACAGAGGGGCACAGTCGGCAACACACAGAGGGACACAGTGGGCAACACACAGAGGGACACAGTAGGCAACACACAGAGGGACACAGTAGACAACACACAGAGGGACACAGTAGACAACACACAGAGGGACACAGCAGACAACACACAGAGGGACACAGTGGGCAACACACAGAGGGGCACAGTCGGCAACACACAGAGGGACACAGCAGACAACACACAGAGGGACACAGCAGACAACACACAGAGGGACACAGTGGGCAACACACAGAGGGGCACAGTCGGCAACACACAGAGGGACACAGCAGACAACACACAGAGGGACACAGTGGGCAACACACAGAGGGACACAGTGGGCAACACACAGAGGGACACAGTGGGCAACACACAGAGGGACACAGTAGACAACACACAGAGGGACACAGCAGACAACACACAGAGGGACACAGTGGGCAACACACAGAGGGGCACAGTCGGCAACACACAGAGGGACACAGTGGGCAACACACAGAGGGGCACAGCAGACAACACACAGAGGGACACAGTGGGCAACACACAGAGGGACACAGTGGGCAACACACAGAGGGACACAGTAG
Organism: Aplysina aerophoba; assembly: GCA_949841015.1. Classification (NCBI taxonomy): domain Eukaryota; kingdom Metazoa; phylum Porifera; class Demospongiae; order Verongiida; family Aplysinidae; genus Aplysina; species Aplysina aerophoba. Next base: position 2,596,129 of record OX465045.1, read on the forward strand.
GCAACACACAGAGGGACACAGTAGACAACACACAGAGGGACACAGCAGACAACACACAGAGGGACACAGTGGGCAACACACAGAGGGGCACAGTCGGCAACACACAGAGGGACACAGCAGACAACACACAGAGGGACACAGTGGGCAACACACAGAGGGACACAGTGGGCAACACACAGAGGGACACAGTGGGCAACACACAGAGGGACACAGTGGGCAACACACAGAGGGACACAGTAGACAACACACAGAGGGACACAGTGGGCAACACACAGAGGGACACAGTAGACAACACACAGAGGGACACAGTAGACAACACACAGAGGGACACAGTGGGCAACACACAGAGGGGCACAGCAGACAACACACAGAGGGACACAGTGGGCAACACACAGAGGGACACAGTGGGCAACACACAGAGGGACACAGTAGGCAACACACAGAGGGACACAGTAGATAACACACAGAGGGACACAGCAGACAACACACAGAGGGACACAGTGGGCAACACACAGAGGGGCACAGTCGGCAACACACAGAGGGACACAGCAGACAACACACAGAGGGACACAGTGGGCAACACACAGAGGGACACAGTGGGCAACACACATGCAGAGGGACACAGTCGGCAACACACAGAGGGACACAGTGGGCAACACACAGAGGGACACAGTAGACAACACACAGAGGGACACAGTAGACAACACACAGAGGGACACAGTGGGCAACACACAGAGGGACACAGTAGACAACACACAGAGGGACACAGTAGACAACACACAGAGGGACACAGTAGACAACACACAGAGGGACACAGTCGGCAACACACAGAGGGACACAGTGGGCAACACACAGAGGGACACAGTCGGCAACACACAGAGGGGCACGTGTGTGAGTGTGTTCGTGCATGTGTGAGTGTTGGTGCGTGTGAGTGTTGGTGTGTGTTGGTGCGTGTGTGTGTTGGTGTGTGTGTGTGTGTGTGTGTGTGTGTTGGTGCGTGTGTGAGTGTGTTCGTGCATGTGTGAGTGTGTTGGTGCGTGTGTGAGTGTGTTGGTGTGTGTGTGAGTGTGTTAGTGTGTGTGTGTGTGTTGGTGCGTGTGAGTGTGTTGGTGTGTGTGTGTGTGAGTGTGTTGGTGCGTGTGTGAGTGTGTTGGTGCGTGTGAGTGTGTTGGTGCGTGTGTGTGTGTGTGTGTGTGTACAAAATCGTACTTCGTGTACCTACTACACCACATAGCTAAGCATTCACGCACTATTTCGTGGCAAGAGCTTACTGCATCATCAGGGTTGGGCCAGGCTTTAGGGAGCACCAATTCTTTCTCATGTCTGCACAAAATGATCCGTTAACGCATGTCAGTGACAGGGCTATGGAACGACAAAGATTTTATAACTAAACTAAATCGGACTTCTCGACCATTCCTTACTCGTCCGTTAGCCACGTCTCTTCTTCCGAAGAGAATTCTTCATCTTCGCTGTCTGTGTCAGAATACTCCGAAATGTCCGCCTCCACGTGGAAGTTGCTTCGATCGCAGTGAGACGGATACGAGCGATTGTCCATGTTAGTTTGGCTGGGAGGGGTATCCCCAGTACCCACAACCAATGCGTGACATCATACGCTGAACGCGCACTGCCATCGGTTTGGAAGCGCAAGCCGTGAATCTGAACTTAGCCTATAGGCTCCTGCGTGGTCATAATAGTGTGACTCCTGACAGATGATACACTATAATTGCATAATTGTAACTATAACCATGTTTTTGGCTAATCGCTGGTATTTTTAGCAATTTCCCAAGCCAGACTGCCATACTGGAACAGTGCTGAGGAACCTTGGGTGCAGTCACTCAGCTCTATTGACTAGGAACCAGTGATCACCTGTCCTCCCCGTCATCCCCAAACAAGATATGGAAGAGCCAGGATACTGCACTGAAACAGTGCTGTAATCTCCTTTGAAGTAACAATTTATACCAGTGAAATGTATATACGTATGTCCACAGAATGTGATATATAGCAGTCTCTCCTTCAACCTAGTTCACACAACTGTGTCTCATTGCTGAAACTGCAAGTGTTTGCTTTGATGGTGGATACGTAAATACGTATATAGGCAGCCAGTCATATCCTGACACATCCAGTATATGTATGATAATAATGCTACACAATGAGTCCTACATATATAAAATCAAACCGGACACACACACACGCATACACACACACACACACACACACACACACACACACACACACACACACACACACACACACAACTACTGTAACCCTGCGGTGCATGTGTGCCGAGGGTTAACAAGGGTAAACAGCTGTCAAATGGCTCTGTGCTTCCACACCAAGTGATATATATCATTTGTATTATTGTATACGTCCAGTATAATCTCTGAGGCCATAGCTTTCAGTCAGCTGAGTTCACACGCTGACAATGATCGAGTCCCAGTAAACAATTAATGGCATCAACTAACAGTAGCACTATTAATATTCTTGGCCTTCTCCCCACCCTCAGCCAATTTATGCAGTTGGTTTTGGAAGGCAGAGCACTTGCCCCATGGAGGCCCTTCTTGTTTGGTGCGAACCTCAGTGCCTTACAGAAGAAGAGTGGGGGAGTCAGACTGATAGCTGTTGGCTGCACCTTGTGATGTCTGGCGGCCAAAGTGATTGGAGGTGAGCTGATGGATGGCATGGGGGAACTGCTGGCTCCTTGGCAACTGGGCTACGGTGTTAGGGGGGATTGGAGGCTGCAGTATACACTGCAAGGCTCTACCTGCACAGTCTGGACACCTCCAAGGCCCTTCTCAAGTTAGATTTCAGGAACACTTTCAATTCCATCCAGAAGGATTGGATGTTGATGAAGGTCTGAGAGCTATAGTCCCTAGACTGTTTCGTTTTGTCCACTCAGCCTATTACTCCCCATCTACATTGTTCTTGGAGAACAAAACCATCTAGTCAGCAGAAGGGGTGCAGCAGGGGGATCCTTTAGGACCCTTGCTGTTGCCTCACCTTCCAACAACTGAAACCCCAGCTGACTTCAAGTTTTACCTAGATGACGGCATGCTTGGGGGTTGTATTGAGGACCTAAGGCACGATCTGCAGGTGGTGGACACACCTAGCTACTTGCAATGCCCTCCTCCTTGTAAAGCACTACTTTACCCTCCCAAAGCTGCTGCACTGCCTCAGGACTGCACCCCGCTTCCTGCCACCTGGTCTCTAAGAATGCAATGATCATCTTAAGGCTCTTGTTTGTGATATCACCAACATTCACTTCCCCAATGAAAGCCCCAGCTGGAGCCAGGCCACACTCCCAGTAAGGTCTGGTGGGTTGGGTATAAGAAGCACTGTGCAAGTAGCACCATCAGCCTATCTGGCTTTAACTGCTGCTTCCACTGACCTAGTGTACTGCATCGTCCCAACACATCTACGCGATGTTCCCCTCGTCAACTGTGAGGAAGCCAAGGCACAGTGGTCAAAGAATCACAACTACCCACCCCCTGAGGGAAAGGCCGGTCATGCTTGAAGTCCTGGGACAGTGTCACGTTGACATCTGCTGCTGACAAGCTCCCGAAGTCTGCACACGACCCCAGAGCACGAGCCTGTCTGCTAGCTTCCTCAGCAAAGGAATCGGGGCCTGGCTGGAAGCCTTGCCAATTTCTTCCCTTGGCCTCCGAATGGTGGACTAAACATGATAGTGTACAACAATTAATGACATCAACTAACAGTAGTACTATTATTATTCTTCCATATTGCATAATATTATATACTATATAATTTATATATACACACTATAATTAGTATGGAACCATGCATGGAAAGGTACAATAATACAATGTGTCATACTAATAACTATGACAATGTTTACTGTATAATGTTTGTTGTTAACTAATATAAAATGAAACTACAAGCATAATTACAATAACTGCTTCCAACCTTAATTACAGTTATACTCCTCCATGACAGTGGCAGAAGTAATTTCTGGTCCCACGGCTTTCAGGTTTCTTGCAACGCTTTCCTTGATGAGTATATCCATGGCATCGTACAGTTTTTTTTATTGTGTTTGTTTGTTTCTTAGACTGTTCAATGAACTTCCTGTGTGATCGGGAACCTTTCTTCCTATTGCACCTTCGACAGGCTGTAACTGCATTGCCCAGATTATGAGGGCCACCTGAGGCAACTGCTTCCAAGTGATCAGCCTCCATGGTGCTGCCAGAAATTGGAGTAAAACAATAGAAACACTGGTTGTCACAAACTTGCAGAATTTCGTCTCGAATCGTTTTGTCTCTAAACAAATTGTCTGAGCGATCAGTGTCCTCTATTGCACCATCTGACAGCTGATTGTCAGCACCACGGCTGTCACTGTCCAATTGCAAGCTGCAGCCATCTTTCGGCCCTGCATGTACAGAATGAAGAGCACATCTGGTATCTGTATAGATATAGTATGCACTTTAATATTATTATATATCATGCCTTTTTGAACAGAAGCATGCAAACTCGTTGCCATACAATGTGCATGTCTAATTTACAGTTTCAAAAATGTGATATAACAGCATTTCATTACTGCAGGCTGTCAATACCAATGCAGTTGACTATTATTATTATTATTATTATTATTCTTTATTCATAGCTCAAAGGAAATATGCACTAAAGCTACTGAAGTACTGCTCACCTATAAGTGAAATTTGGAACTTTAAAGTCATCTTAAAGTTAGTTGCTTTCAAATTTAAGTTAGCTTTAAGTCAAAGTATACACGTGCACATTAACAAGATAATAGCTCATATTCAATAGGCCCATATTCAATCATAACCTGTCATTTATAAAAATCATTTAATCACATCATCACCTGCTACAAGCGAACTATATAGTAGCATAGATAGTAGAGAACAGGGATTGGCAACTCAATCAACACTCCTGTATTGTGTATTATTTTATACTGTGTTTACTGGTTGTGCATCCGGGTTAGAACTGACACCTAGTTAAGTGTTATAATGTGATTTGTGGCGCGACCTTTAAAAGAGAGATTTGGAGAAGAAGAGACAGTTGTGGAAGATCAAACCACTAGGGGAAGGCCACAAAGCACTGCAAACCCACAAAAAGATAGCTCAGGGTCCCTTAAGGGCTATAGAGTGGATAGGTGTTGACAAAAACAGACACATACACACAAAGGCACTGCAAGGCTTAATTATTGATCATTTTACCTTGTAATAGGACTTTCTGTACATCTACTGCCAATGACATTGCATGTATGCTCAAAGGGCTTAAAGAGCAATACTGTTCAGTCCCTGTAGCATGCCTTTAGACCGGTTTTGAAGAGATTTCTCTTAATTCCGGGGTGCTGTCAGGCCTCATAGTGCACAACTGCTGATTATTAGTGTGGTGTAGTTCTGGTCATGGAAGTTCTTGAGCAAAATTCGCAGCTGCTGGATTGACAATCAATAATTCTATGTCCAGGACGTTTCGATCCGAAGATCTTTCTCAACTGGTACAATAAACTAAACTGACATGACTGAGAAAACTGTAGTTCTGTACCTTTCCTGGTTGTGAGAGGGCATTTCAGATGATCTTTTTGACTTAGACCAATCCTATAGTGATTGGTGTATGCCTTCCAACTCATATGTTGATCATGCTAAGTATCCTGATCAAAGTACATAGGTAGACAAAATGACCAATTTTGCCGCATTTCAATCCATTCATACAAAGCAACGAAATGTCAGACCAGCTCAGGAAACGCCTAACCACACGATCCACATCGTAGCCTTTCGTTCTGAATACTCGTTTTCTGTGTCCCAAAGACTCTGAAAGCGTCCGTTAGCACGTTAGCATCGTCTTTAGCATCTCGGCGGCAGCGGCGACGCCATTTTCATTGCGGCAAGCAAAGGTCATCCTAACCTGAATGTAGGTGTTAACAAGGTGTGAAATCGGGAGTTGCCAATCCCTGTTCTCTACTATCTATCAGACAGCACGGTAGTGCTGTCTATGTAGGGATGGTGGTGGTTGTTTGTATACCGTAATACAATGGAAAACCGCCGCTAGCGTTCTACACGGCCAAAAACGCAACTTCGTAACGGGTCCGAAAACGACTCGTAACAGCTCCGTTTAAGGAAGGCTGATAACAATCCGTAATCACCTGATTTCATATCCGGTCCGTTGGTTTTTGGGAACGTATCCGGTCCGGGTAGTAAGACAGTACGGGCGCGATTCGATACTGTATTCGAATGCGTATCGTACGTAACGTTCGGCTATCGCACGGTATTGCTTTCGAAATCGTATCTGACCGTAATAAATCGGGAGTGGGGTTCGCTCATGCTCTCTCCAATTGTGGTATAATGCACAGGAAAAACTGTTAACTTTAAGTGTCTTAAAATTTAGTAGCTTTAATTAAATGACACATTATGACCACAGCCACACCATGACAAAGATGGCTAGTGAAATGATCATTAATGGTTCTTGGGAGTGCACGCGGTTGCCTCTTCCACTTGTTTCCGTTTTGTTGATTGTGCCTGCAGCAATGGGAAAGGAAGTATAAGTCTCTATGTAGTGGCAGGAGCAACGTGCACACACGGCATTTGCATATACTATTCTGGCATACACACTCACACGCGCTCATGCACACATGTGCACACACACACACACACACACACACACAACACACACACACACAGACACACACACACACACACACACACACACACACACACACACACACACACACACACACACACACACACACACACACACACACACACAACTGACTATTGCCTGGGTCTGGCTCTGTGACTACCTCCACCAGTTCAGGCCTCTCCACAATGCTCAGCCAGTCTGTAGCAGGAAAGGATAGGTAACCTGTTGAGATGTGACATACGAACCTCAGTGTCCACATACTTGTACTACACATACTTGTAGCACTGTGCAGCCAACCTCAAAGTCGATAGTCAGCTAACTTTTTGTTTGCTCAATATATAAGTCATTTTTATTTCATAAGGTCATCATTTATCTACAACAGGTGGATTTACATACATTCATGCTTAATATTTGGTGAATTTCGAGCACAATAGCTTTTATCTTAGTGCAAGGAGGGTCATTACTGTAGCCAGCCCGTTGTTACAAGACATGCTGAGCCTCCATCTCGTACTTGTGTACATGTGTGGTGGCAAGCGTATTTAGGCGGCCCCATGTCAGCCCTATTCTGCCAGCCTATCTTGGTACTGTCAGCAGTAAGTGTTATGCACGCTGGTGTGTAAGTTGTACAACTATTGTATATAGGCAGCCCTGTGTCAGCCCTATTCTGTCAGCCTATCCTGGTACTACTATTGCACAATTGCAATTCGTATATTAGCAGCACATGTGGACGATAGAGAGAGGCTGGACGTGAAACTTGTATTCAGTGAAACATTTGGCTCTGTCACACGTAATGTACAGTATGAAAATTAGGTGGTCATACGTACGTACTTGACTCAATGCTGTAGAGCCACGTCAGTCCCCCTTCTTCACACTTCACTCTTCGGGAACTGTGCAGGTTCCATGACATCCAAAGAGTGATATTTTTCTCTTTCATCTCTTGTGCCAATCGGCCAAGATCTATTTGTAACTCTCCTCCGATACTGCTATTCAGACACTTGGGGCACCTTGTGCGTACCAGGTCGTTGGATGGCTTGACAGTAAAGGTAGGGATTAGACCAGAGTTTATAACTTGTGCCTTGGCCATTTGATTGTCCTGATAATATTTGACCCTGTCCACTGGAAGAGGAATTCATGTTACTACAATGGTGTCTCTGTATGTACATATTTGTGTGTTTGTGTCTGTCTGTCTGCATTTAAGGGTGGGAGGGTATATGATGATCTTACTTGATGGACAGTTTCCAATTTCTCTCTTGCTTCTTACAGCACTTGGTCTTCTACTGTCTATGGCCTCTCCTGACTGCCATGACACCTGCATGAACAGGAATACCGGCTAAGTGGTGTTGGCAGGACTTACTTGTTCTAGGTCGATCTCCCCACACTGTGTGCCTCTTTTACTGCTCTCTCTCCTGTTGAACTCACAAAGAAGGCAAGCACTGCTATTGTAGCTGTGATCATAGTTAATTGATGACTCATTCAAGGTCTTTCAGTTATCCTTCCTCTCTCCACCTGTCTTCCTGCACACCTCCTTTGTTTATGTGCCTGTTGGTTGTATATATTCCCCTGTTATATAGTTCGTTGTGTGACGTCATGCAAGGTGATTCCCTTTGAAAAGTACCAGTTATAGGGGCAGTACCACTGCTTTGATGTGGTGTACTAGTATGGGCTTAAATTTTCGCGGGACTAAACTTTCGCGGCTTTCGCGGTTCGGAGGACATCCGCGAACAGTTTTATCCGCGAATATTTCGAGCAAAGTGTTGCGTAACTGTATAAAATGGACGCCGACAAACAACGTCCCTTGTTCTATTGTCGCCTTTGTATCGACTAGAGGTCCATACCCATTGTTACAGCCACAGGAACAGATCTGGGCTTAGTTCGCGAAGCTAGGGACGGCAAATACGCGCAGGCATCAATGTAGCCCGCGAAGCGATACCCGAGCAGGAAGACTGAAATGACGACAGATAAGTGCGCTGCGACTATAGCGGAGGGAAAGCACGGCGACTTTGCAGAGTATAATCATGTCAATGCTTTGCTAGGCTCTTACTTTCCGTGCCGCTTGTGCGCTCATCTCTTTAAAATCGACGTTGAGATAGTCAACACCATTCTGCTGATCCTTAGCTATTAGTACAGATATATAGTCTATATATATAATATAATATAAATGACCCTTCATCCGCGCGAAAATAAAAACCGCGAATATAGTGGGAATCTGCAATCCGCGAAAGTTTAGTCCCGCGAAAATTTAAGCCCATACGGTAACTCCCAGACCCTTTCTCGGTGCGCTTGCGCAATACCGGAAAGGGTCTGGCCCCGCGAGACTACTGAAGCGACAGGTGTGAAATGAGGTGTGAAACCGCAAATATTTGGATTCAATATGCGGCGAGAGAAATGCTTTCCAATCGGCGGCCTTTTGTGGGCAATCGCTTGGCTTGCAAAGCTCGAAAGGTACTTTAATCTGTGTTATAGAAGTGTTTCCTACTGTTGGGTATGGTAGCAGGGATGAAATCTTCGCAGGGTACCTACTCTGGCATGTACTGGGGAAGACCAAGGTGTTGCTAAGCTAACTAGTCTGCAGCGTGGCTAACGCTCCAAATGCGTTTGGGTTCACCGCAACATACACAATCACGCGCAGATAACTATGGGAGGCCACTTGAAAAAGCGCGATCGCGAACTTGTTATCACAACATTTGTAATTATTATATGAAACAGGAATAACACTGCCACAAAAACGAAAATGAAGGTGGCCTCCCATAGGTTTGTGCACACATGCTTGTAGATTCTGTCCACCAAGTTTGGTTTTTCTCAGGCATTCGGGGCACAACTAGATAGAGTTTTCCTGAAGGTGCTTGGCTTCATTTGAGTGAAATTTCTCCGACTTTCAATTAAATTATTTTAATGAAGGAAGTGCCAATCAATTAATTATTCACACCGAATTATGGGAAATTTCCTTGCTAATCACATTTGTAATAATTAAGACTGTTAGTTGTACAGTTTGAGAGTTACATAGGCAGAAGTAATGTACCCTAAAGGAAGCCTTTAGCCAGTGCCATCGGAGCTACTCAAATCACGTTCGTCATACGACGAATCGCTACAGGAGAGCCTAGCTTCGACGTCTCTTCTGTACTGGGACATCTTCGCCGTTCCCCTTGTGACGTCACAACAAATTCCGGAAGTGGTCCATTTTGCTTACGTCACTAATCAAAAAGTTACAGATTTTCGCTACTATTCTTTGAAATTACTCCCCAAGCAGGCAGCATCGGCGGCCATTAACACCGCGCACGTTCTCTATTGATAGTAAGCTAGCATTTTAGGCAATAAAAAATTTTCATGTCAGTGGCCCTTTAAAGTGTACTTAAATAGTCAGTAACTACAGAAGACAGTCAAAGCAATAAAGATGGAATTTAAGAGTGCTTTTAACATAACTATAAAGGTGATCATAAAGATGAAGGAATAAAAAGAATGAAAAACACATTGTTTGCACTGTAATTTAGTCAAAATGACGCAAGAACAGTTACATGATTTGGCATACATACTTATGGTGTCCATAAGGTTCTGCAATCCACAGTGAAATTGCTCAGATAACTGAAGTGGTCGTGGCTGTCAAGCACTCGGCCCAGACTATAGATCAATACTTCCAGCTGTTGAGTATAGGTAGCAACAGGAGTTCTCCATAAATGCTTCGAGACCTGGTGAAGGCAGAAAGAGACAACAGTGATAGCATGCTGCAATTGCATAATGACTCCTATAAATGCAACACACACACACACACACACACACACACACACACACACACACACACACACACACACACACACACACACACACACACACACACACACACACACGTGCACACACACACACACACACACACACACACACACACACACACACACACACACACACACACACACACACACACACACACACACACAAAGGCAAGCACTTGCACTCACAAGGAACACACCTGCTCACAAAAGTAACAATCAGATGAGATGTACATCTTCTGAAAATGGATCAAACTGGCATTCAGTCATGTAACTACCAGGATTTACTCCATTGATGGCCAATGGTGTAGAATCTGCAGCATGCAAAGGTACAGGTTATGTATAGATACCTACACAGTTCAAAATGCAAGGTCATCAAGCATATAATAGGGTGTTCCATGAATGTCATCAGTAAACAGTCATCAGTTAGATCAAGATGTCGTCAGTTACAGGCTCACTTCAACAATGATCCAGCTGTAAAACCTTTGCTACAGAGTGTCCATCAGCATCACTGTAAGAAATGCAAATATGTATGTGCAGTGAAGATCCTTGTAAATTTCTATTGTCATACTATGCATTGATTGTGACCTAAATAGATACGTGCCCTAACTATGATGAAAACTGAACTATTCAAAGCCAACAGACAACCAGATAGCAACATTCAGATAGAGGGCAAGAACATAGCGATAACCTCCCCAGATACCTTGATTAAGACGATTCACGAGCTGCTGAGCCGCACTTTTTGAGCGTGCTTGGTTAGCACGAGAGCGGTACTTCTTCAACAACAGGCGATGGCAGCAGTGTGACATCATCACTACCAGGATTTACTCCATTGATGGCCAATGGTGTAGAATCTGCAGCATGCAAAGGTACAGGTTATGTATAGATACCTACACAGTTCAAAATGCAAGGTCATCAAGCATATAATAGGGTGTTCCATGAATGTCATCAGTAAACAGTCATCAGTTAGATCAAGATGTCGTCAGTTACAGGCTCACTTCAACAATGATCCAGCTGTAAAACCTTTGCTACAGAGTGTCCATCAGCATCACTGTAAGAAATGCAAATATGTATGTGCAGTGAAGATCCTTGTAAATTTCTATTGTCATACTATGCATTGATTGTGACCTAAATAGATACGTGCCCTAACTATGATGAAAACTGAACTATTCAAAGCCAACAGACAACCAGATAGCAACATTCAGATAGAGGGCAAGAACATAGCGATAACCTCCCCAGATACCTTGATTAAGACGATTCACGAGCTGCTGAGCCGCACTTTTTGAGCGTGCTTGGTTAGCACGAGAGCGGTACTTCTTCAACAACAGGCGATGGCAGCAGTGTGACATCATTTCCAATGCGCGATTGATTTTCCCGCTCTTTTCTTGCAAAGACTTACTTCGATATCGTACCGTACACGTACTGCTGAACCATATCGTATCGTGTAGGCCGTGTACGACTTCGACAGATATCGTAGCCCCTTCGGATCGTTTCCGATTCGTAGACGGTATCGTAAACGGTCTGAAGAGCCTGCGATCGTTTCCGATATCGAAAGTTTTTGGCCGTGTACAGAGACAAGCATCGGCGAATGGAACAGGCGAGTAGAATGTGTGCGCTGTACACAAACGAACGCTAACCGTTCTTCCAAGTGAAAAGGCGCCAGCGCGTAGAAAACGTCCTTGGCAGTTTTCGGATTTCGTCTTTTTCTTCTTCTTCCAATTCTTCTTCTCCACGCGCTGTAGCTCACGAACTCTAAGGGGTGTAGTCTTAGCTTTAACACAGTATCACGCGGGTTTCCGACCACTGTATTCTTTTGTACATTAGAGAGTGCCGCGGTGCAACATGTAAATGACGATTTTCCCAGATTCTCTGACGACGCTTATCTGTAAGACGCCATTTGCAATGACGTCACACAATGGCCGCCTCGCTCCCAAACATAGTCTCGTACCCAGCCCCAACTTCCGCAAACATGGCTGACGACGCGGAAGGTAGGGTCTAGGGACTATGTACATAATCCTTGGCGGTGATTGCGCAATATCACATGATGGGCACATGCTTCCATATCGCGTTTGTATGGCAGCCCAAGACTATCGCGATGCTCCTTCTGTGCACAGCCTCCTAGCGATACGGAGACAAGAAGACGCAATCTATCTTCCCTTCTGCGCGGTGGTAGCATAGTTGGAAGCTTCGTGAGGACGGTTTGGCCTGCATTGTGGCACCAGTTGACAGTGAGTACGCAAACTGCGTACGCTTCCCGACGGTGCTTTCAAGATCTGGACACCGGCTCAAAGCGGCTTGAAGCGCTAAGTCAATCCATTTTTAAGCTGGAAGGATCATTTTCGAGCTCTGAGTACTATCCTTTGACAGTTAGGACAAGGACAATTTTTACCCAACCATTCGATTCGTATCCCTAGCGATGACTCTGTATGCGCAATGGCTCGACCGTTAGCTTGACCCAAAGGAAGCTCCATCTCCGTCGTTCGCACCCAACGCACGCGCATGTGACCGACATGTGATTTGCTTATTATTATTCACGTATCTGCAATCTGATTGGAGGCAGGGGATCGCCGGACTCCGCCAAGAAAACTGCACATAGTCCCCAGACCCACCTTCCGTGCCTTATAAAATGGCGGCCGGAAGTGGGGCTGGGTACGAGACTATCCCAAACAAAGATGCCGCCATTTGCAATGATGTTTCTCGACCGACTGGTTGTCTCGATACGCAGTTTCTCCTCTTTGACCTTTCCTGCGCATCAGGCGGCCACAGTTACCGCAATTATGGTAAGCCTACACTTTCGGTTACCTTCGCGGTATTTCTTCGCCTTCAGCTCTATTCTATGTGTTTCTGTTCCTTGTTATATGACGCCCTGTGGCTAGGGCGAGATACTCTGTGGCCGGAGCAATTCACTCTGTGGCTGGGGTTGGGGCGAGATGCTCTGTGGCCGCAGCAATTCACAAAAAGCCGCCACACCTCTTCCTGCTTCTTGTGCAACGCGAACACTGAGGCCAGAGGTTGCTACGCGAAGCGAGACTACATGTATGGTGGCGATTAGATAGGAGTGGTCTAGCTGGCAGACAAGACAGAGTGCATGACATTACGCTTATGCATAGATAGCACAGTTGTGCTGTCTATTAGGGCTGGTGATGCTTGTTTGTATACCGTAATAATGGATAACCGCTGCTAGCATTCTGGCTACAGAGTGAAGCATCAGCGAATGGAACAAGCGAGTATAAAGTGCGGGCTGTACACAAACAAATGCTAATCATTCTTCCAAGTGTAAAGGCTCAAGCGCATAGAAAACCTCCTTGGCATTTTTTTGGATTTCGTCCTTTTCTTCCAATTCTTCTTCTCCACACGCTGTAGCTCACGAACTCTAAGGGGTAGTTTCACCACAGAATTACGCGGATTTCTACTCACTGTACTCTTTTGTACATTAGAAATCACAGCCCAAACCATAGATAGAGTATATAACATCTATGCCCACACAAACTGCCACCTTGTACATTCAGTATGTTGCTAATGACAGCTGGGAGTAGGGAGCAAACCATCCACAGGTTTACATCGCTAATTTCTTTGGTCTGGCTGCATTCATTTCAATTCATTTTCCGGCGCATGACAGTGCTCTGAATGTATATATGGATCTTAACAATTAAAACAAAAACCCTCCAATGGGCCTCGCTCATCCATGCAAACTATGTGCCTGTATGCCTGCTACTACTTCCATAAGCATTCAACATGCCCATGTACAGTTTTCACTCCATAAAAACTTTAGAAACAAGGCGAATAAAAAGGTTTCCTGCAAAAACATTCACAAATGTAGGGATGGTGCAGCGAGTCATTAAAAATCGAGTACGTGCACCAACACACCACACTGGCAACAAAAGTCCAGATACAAGGAGGGGGTCCCTTGCCAGTCTGGCAATCCACAATCCGTGCAGGTCACGATTCATCGCCTTCAAGAGACTTTGCATACATTGCACCCAGGTCAACATTCTCAGGCTTCAAGACACTTTGAAGCCGTTGTCACCATCCCTACATCTGGCAACATCTTTCTGCGCCAACTATATATTCCAGTGGCACCATAGTTAGTGACATTTAATGCTGCGACTTACACAGCCACCTGCTCAGAGGGTCGAATTCCTCTCCAAGACTGACTTTGCATGACATGAAACAGTCTAAACCCCTTTCAGCTCATTTGTCTAAACCCATTTCTACCGCTAGCTGTATGTATGTATGTATGTATGTGTTGTTATTTACTCTTAGTACTTCATGCAAAAAAAAAAAAACTTACACAGCCACACTCTGTGATGCAGAACCCTATACTTTCTGCTCCAATCACTTCCTTGCAAGGTATATATGATGTAGTCACCCTTCCAGGATACAAAATGTCATGCAGGCCCTGCATTTGAAATGCTTACTTTGCCAAACCAATAAATTGATGTGTTGCCACTTCAAGCCAAATCCTGTACCAGCCACCAACAACATTACACATGCAGATATCATATCGATCTCACATCTACATCTGCTCTCTGTGTATTATCAGGACCTCAACAGAGACAACAGGTACCTTTCACATGCTGCCCTGCATTTGAAATGCTTACTTTGCCAAACCAATAAATTGATGTGTTGCCACTTCAAGCCAAATCCTGTAGCTACCAGCCACCAACAACATTACACATGCAGATATCATATCGATCTCACATCTACATCTGCTCTCTGTGTATTATCAGGACC
>OX465045.1:2611632-2614132 GCA_949841015.1 Aplysina aerophoba
AGCTTGTCCATTGGGTTGATGAATTCATCATGGTGGATGGGTGGCTCTTCATTTGTACCTTCAGCCTCAGGTTGCAACATTTCTTCCTCCTCAGCAATAAGGCTAGGTTCACCTGCAGTGAGCAATACACATCAATACAATGCCAATGCAAAATAAATGCAGCAATACACATGGACCAGAATTAGATAAGAAACATATTGCTCTGTTACGTGCTCACGCTCTCGGATTGACTGTTTTTGCTTCTTTTTCTTTTTCTTTTGTTTGCCCTTTTGCTCATTTGTACCTTCAGCCTCAGGTTGCAACATTTCTTCCTCCTCAGCAATAAGGCTAAGTTCACCTGCAGTGAACAATACACATCAATACAATACAATGCCAATGCAAAATAAATGCAGCAATACACATGGACCAGAATTAGATAAGAAACATATTGCTCTGTTACGTGCTCACGCTCTCGGATTGACTGTTTTTGCTTCTTTTTCTTTTTCTTCTGTTTGCTCTTTGTCTGCCGTTTGTGTGGTGGGGAGTGATTTGCATCTTCTAGATCCAATTCATGGAATCCGCCCTCAATGTCTTCCAGGGAAGGCTGAAGGGCCTCCACATCTTCTAGCATTTCTTCCCTCTTCCTCTTTCCTCTTTTCAGCTTCTTCTTTGTTGTTTTACCTCGCACATAATCATCCATGGATAGGAACTCCTTTGCTTTGCCTTTCATCTTCTTCACTTTAGCTCTTCTGTATGCTGCCCTCCTCCTGTTTCTCTTAATCTTGCGTTTGATTAGCTCAATGGCAAACTCCACTACCCACCACAGGGGCAGAAAGGGACAGTATATGAAGAAGCAGGTGCCTGTGATGATCTCAAACACAGACTTGGTCTCCCTAGAAAGGTTTCAGCCATGATAATAATGCATTATAGACACAGAAAGATCTTGACCTGGTGCTGTGCAAAGTTTACTAGCTATGTGTGTGCATGTCAAGATAATATATTACATAATGTACATACATATACAGCCTAGTGCCTAGAACATCCATAAACACAGTTCACACAACACTGCACATAGTTGGCCCTGTGCAGAACCAACAATTGCAAGCTATTTGTATGCTTCTTCTATAATTATACATTGTATATATACTGTAGTCTCTCCTATGTATGTACATAATACCTCACCTCACTTGACACGTGCATATGTAAGGATGCTTCCACCACACATCATCCTCCTTGGCCTTGATTCCTTTCTTCTCATTGATCCTGAGCCGCTTTCGGTGGTCATTTCTTGCCTTTTTGGCTCCCTTACACATCCCATCGCACCGTGCAGGCTGTCCATGGTCTGCAAACATTGTCATCTGGTCCCTCGCCATGTTGGTTGCAAACATGGGGACACCGTTGGCCATGCCAATGGCTCCAATGGCCAGCCAAAGTCCTGGAATATTGATCTCTCCAGAAGCTATCATTATGATGACCTTTATCACCCCCAGGATCAGCAAGATCTGAATTACAACAGCGGCAATGATCATGGCCCCAAGGTTGGTCTGCAGGAGCTCCCCCAGATTCTCAAAGAACTTTATAAATGCAGGTGTTTCCTGGGGTACCACTGAATTGTGCATGTCCGGAGGGGCTGGGCAGTTGCTGGCATTGCTTCCACACTAAATGCACATATATACGTAGACCAGCAAGGAGGGAGCAACATGGGCTGTGTGTGTGTATGTGCATTTGTGTTCATGGTGCAGCACAATGGTATGGCTGGCTGCAAAATGGTTGACTCACACTGCAGCCACAGAATCCATGGCAGAAGCATGTGTCGTATGTGGTGAAACTGACAGTTTGGTTGTCCCTCAGCACGCCCTTCTCATCGTAGAGTTGAACTGTATAGGAGTGGTAATCCATTCAGTATTGTATAATATACATACACTGGGTAAGACTGACTGTATAATATTATATGCTCGGAATTCACTGGCTATGGGTGAATAGGAAAGCGAAACGTTTCAGTAGCTATGTATACAGCTTCCTTCATCAGTGGCATATGGTGAATATGAGAGGAAGAGGAAGAGGGAAGAAATGCTAGAAGATGTGGAGGCCCTTCAGCATACGAAGGTAGCTGTATAGCTGCCAAAAATTTAGTTTTCCTAACCATCCTTGGCTAGTGAATTCCGATTGTATAATCAGTCATGTCTGTATACCCAGCCATAAATGCTTCTTCGCATACACTGGGTAAGTATATATACATAATTATATGTGATTGCGACATGGAACAAGTGAATGGATAGTGTCCATGCAGAGCACATGTACATGCACACACCTTCACAGTGGTTGATTTGGGAGATGGAGTGGAAAGAGTAAAGTACAAAAGTCACGTTGGCCACTTCCGCTGGGTCCATTATAACTGATTGGGCAGGTACATACTCAACTCCAGCAGAGCAGTGCACCACTGACACCTACATGTGTGTGGTCCATCATGATACGTCTGTAGACTGACTGGTTTGATGTGTGCACACGTACAGTGTCTGTC
>OX465045.1:2619132-2686632 GCA_949841015.1 Aplysina aerophoba
TAGCAATAGGAACCGTGGTACCAGTAGCCATATGCACGACTACCGGTGGGTTAGGGACTCACTTCATTTCCAGACACAGTCAGTGCCACGACCAGCTTCTTCCCGCAGGCCTTCCCGTCCCTGTTGAGCACCTCAGGGTCCTCCCCCGCCACCTGCACGCACTGCTCCACCTGGCTGACCGCCACCAGGCTGCAGAGCACCGAATGGAACAGACACACGCATGCAAGCGAAAGAGCGAAACGGCAGACGCTGCTCTGCATCGCTGAACATTTTACATGGCAACTCGGCGCCCACTCGCGTGGCGCCTTATTGGCGCGGTAGATTGGCGAAAAATGGCTGCCGATAGTAGTAGGGGCGACAGTGATGATTACGCCATTGCCCTCCTTCTTCAGCAAGAGATTGATGGCGAGTATGTATCGTCCATGAAGGAGCCCTCGCAACAAACTGCTACATTTGGTGGTGTTAGTCCAGGCGGTAGGGTGACGCTCCCCTCTTCCCTGGGCCCTATGTGTGTGGTGGACCCTCGCTGGGAAGTGGCGGACCCCACCCCCAACTTGCACGAACTGTTCATACAGTTTGACAGCATCTTCTTTAATGGGGCACTCAACAACCGTGGAGTGGAAGTTCGATGGAGTCCTAGGATGACACTGTAAGGAAATAGGCCATGCACTACTGTACCATGTGTGTGTGTGCTTGTGCGTATGCATGGTTTATGTGTGTGTATGTGTGTTCATTGTGTAATTGGTTAGGTATAGTTTGGATAATCTGGTTGTACATGTATGCGTTCATATAATAGTCTAGTCCATCCTAATCTGGTCTGCACACCCATGTCATTATACTAGTTGAGTACATGTGCATAAGTGACCAGTGGAGTGTCTGCATGGACGTTCCGCATGCAAAGTACATTCATGTAAATACAAACTCAATTGATGGGCATCTCCCTGTTGTAGGTGTGTGGGATTGTGTGTGTACGAGGGCAGAGGTGGCCTGTGTTCTGTTCGCCTCAGTACCCCACTGCTGAAGCTACGACCAAGAAAGGATTTGGTGGAAACTTTACTGGTGTGTGTTTTCTATGGATGCAAAAGGCTGTGCTGACCACTGTAGGCCAACTATGCTTGTACACGTAACTGTACCTGGGGATCATTGCAGGGACTGCACACATTACGTACATACACATATATACAACATGTTTGTATCGATGTATGTATGTATGTATGTATGTATGTATGTATGCATGCTGTCTGTGCAGCTTCACTATACGTATACATGTAGCACTGTGCATTGTGCAGTCGCTCTGTGTATATACATCTGTACGTGCCTTGCCCGCTGCAGCATGAAATGATCCACGCCTTTCTCTTCATCACAGAGAACAACAGGGTAGGTACATCGGCACACACACACGCACGCACGCACACACACACCAGTGCATGATGTCAATCTTTGTGAATATCATATTATGTAATATACCTGTCTCATCTTATATACGTAGTATTGTAAGTATTATGGTGTGAAACTTTTTGCACAACACCTCCACCAGGTAGTGTGGTGTGCCTTCATGTATGCACACTGCTGCGATAAGTAGTGTTTGGCCCACATAGGCCTTGCAGGCAGCTGTCCTGCGTTGTAGCAGTGCTGTCTTGCCTCATGCAGGACCATGACGGCCACGGGCCACAGTTCCAATCTCACATGCACAGGATCAACAAGATGGCAGGGACACACATCACTGTAAGTGTAATACACAAATGGATACAAACAACATACAGACATAGTGACAGACAGACAGACGCACACACACACACAGACACACCACACATGTACGTACGTACGTAGGTCCATACATACGTACATGCAGTACATTATACAGCGACAGTTCAGGCCTCCCAGTTCACTCCACTTCTCTTCAGATCTACCACAGCTTCCACAACGAGGTTGCTGCATACCGCCAGCACTGGTGGAAGTGCAGTGGGCCCTGCAGGGATAGGCCACCATACTATGGTTACGTTAAGAGGGCCATGAATCGTGCACCCTCCCCCCATGACCCCTGGTGGGCTGACCACCAGCGTGACTGTGGTGGTAGCTACACCAAGGTAAAGGAGCCAGATAATTACAAGATGAAGGGGAAAGGAGCACCATTCAACGCCATCAAAGGGAAGGGACCGCAGAGAAATAACGGTAGTGGCAGTGTAAACCGCGCCAAGGGGCAGCAGGAGAAAGGACTATCCTCTAAAGTGGTAATTATCAATGGCATTGTGCAGAAGAAAGCCCCTCATGCTCACCAAACAACACAAACAGACAGCGAAAGCAAGTTCCCGGGCCACGGCATTCGTCTAGACAGCTGCAACACGCAGGACCAGAGACGGCCGGGACACTCTAACACTGCAAAGAGCATTAGTGGCATGGATAAGTCCCCTGGTCGCCCCACCAGCACGCAGGATGAGAGAACAGCTCTACCTCTTCCCAACAATCACAGCAAATCACCAGCTACAGCGACCACCAGAGCCCCAGACAGCCCCAAAGCAGGCACAAAGAGGCCAGCCAACCGTGACATAAGAGACATGTTTCTCCATAGTGGCACATCTGATGGGAAGAAGGCCAAAGTAACCCCCTCCATGAGTGGCACGGGTGTTGGCCCTCATCAGCAGGCAGCCTCTGAGGATGGCTCATGTAGCTTAGAACACAGCCATGTATCAAGCAGAATGGTAACCCACCGTGACTCACCTTCAGGGGGGCAGGTGGCTGAAGGTGGGGCTGGCAGTGGAGTAAACGTGGGTGCTGGAGCCTCTGCCGATCCACTAATTGACTTGACGCTAACTGACGAGGGTGCCGATGAGGAGGTGGCATGTCCTGTGTGTGCGGTGCAAGTGCCCAAGGGAGCCATTAACGAACATCTAGACCAGTGTCTGCAGTAATAATTGAACCAAGCATTCTTTTTATCACTTTGATATTGTACATGCAGTTGATCCCCCCTTTTCCCATCCCTCATAATGTCCTTCAAATATGTAATATCAAATCATTATGTAATTTCTCCCAGCTCTGCATGTCATTAATTGTATGGCCACCGTGCATGTATGCAGGTTCACAAACCATTCCACTCACTGAATGTGTGCACATGTGTAAAAGTGTCCGCTCGGACACAGACTGTCCAAGGAGGTGTCCTCTGGTCCTAGGTCAGACATTCACCCTGGACCACCGACAGCTCCTTGAACTTGGGCAGGATTTCTGTAAGGCGTTTTCTGTGAAAGGCAATAGTAATTAATGTACTGGGTAAAGTAGAATGCATGCCAGTTTATTCACTTTTGTGGACTACAGCTTGTATACTCACTACTGCACGGAGACAACAGAGTGCACTCTTTACACTCGATCTGCATGCATCAACCAGTCACAGCTCTGTAATGTATGTATGTACATGTATGTATGTAGTGTGTGTGTGTGCTAGATTCAGTTAGTAACACATTCCTATATCCCAAGAGTGGTCACTTCAGTACAGGTTTACATACAGCGTGAAGGTACTGAAGCTACAAGCGTGCACTAACCACTGCCACGCAACCTGGTCTAGCAATTCCTACCGTATATCTAGAAAAATTTCGTGACGTTTAAAGTTTGTGATTTTCACAACTTGGCCAAATCTGTGAAATTTTCACACTTCACAAAATGTTCTACCCTAATGAGACAAGGCCGCTTTTGAACAAAATCTTTAACCACAAAATTGCAAATTTTCTTTCTCAAAATTTTCCCCACTATATGGTATTACATCATACCTGGAGTGTCTGGTACAGTATAACTCCACCTCCTGTATGCATGCCCAGTAGAGACTACACGGCTCACTTTGTCTTCTCCATCATCTCCTCCGCACTCCACTGTGAACTGAAGTGGTAGTGCTTCATCTGACTCTCACACGGGAGGTTGTCCAGCTTGTGGTACACAGACCGGACGGTGATGATGGGGGCTTCTACGGGGAACCCCCTGGTCAACTCAACTAAATAGTGTTGAGAAGATATGACAAATTTTTACTATAAGGGAGACGACATCAAAAGGGCACTCAAAAGTGAGAAAGCTGCACATTGTCATGGATGGACTTGAACGCACCCTCCTATTGTGACAAACACACACTGCTCACCACTACCAAATCCCACACTCAGTGTACCCGTCCATGTACGTACGTATACATACCCTGCAACAACAAACAACCAACCAGCCATGACCTGATATGCTGCTCACAGTGCACTAGAGCGTAGAACCCCTTGGTCTCAAACAGGAAGCTGACAAAGGAGAAGCCCTCAGTGTCATACTCCAGCACGGCCTTCTCATGGGCACTTAGCCACATGGCAACATACTCCCTACGTGCCTCAAAGGCCCGATGGATAGTGTCCACCTGTGCACGGGCGGAGGACATACTCTCATGCCAAGGAGAATCTCGACTACCCCACATAAACAGAAGTGCACGTCACACCTCATTCTACTGTCTACTGTCGCACCCTGCACTGTACAGTGTGCGTGCGTGCATGCCTGCACCTTGTCCTGCAGTCCGCGGTGCACAAGGGGCACATAGTCCATGAGGCAGGGGTTGCAGTCGGTGCCCCACACCGGCAAGGACAGGCTGGAGACAACGCCAATCACCCTGCACTCATCGCAGACAGGGGGAGGGGGAGGGGACCACGGGACAGCAAGGGGGGGGGGGAATGGAGGAAGATAAGTAGTTACGTAGGTAGCTTGGAGAGGAGAAACAAATGACCAAGAAATACCTTTCACACAAAGTGATTGTGCAACATTAGCATCACTGCCGCACACCACTGCATGTAAAGCACTACACCTTTGGTGTCTGGAGAATGCATGCAGTCGTGGTGAATGACACTGCACATCAGCACATGCAGAGGACACCTGCAGCGCACTGCACTCACTTCTCCAGCTGCGGGGTAAGGAGCACTGAGGCCTGCACGTGACTGGCATTGGGAGGGCTCAGTTTCACCACAAGGACAGCATCATCCTTCCATGACTCCTACAGGTACACACAGACACACAAAATGACAAAACTTGCTAATAGGTCTGTGTATGACAGCACACTGCAACATCAGAAACAGAGCAGCGACTCATCAGACAACATTTCACTAGCCATATACACCATGCCTCCAACACACTGCATGCACCCACAGGGATCTACAAGCTTCACTTGCCTCTGGGCCAATCTCGGGAAGCCCCTTTAGGTCCAAGACTAGTGGAACATAGAACACAGTATCCGGCTCATCTTTGCTCTGCGACAAAAGGGCACACAGACATTCATCAAGCGAAGGGATACCGCTACTCCTTCTGCATATAAGACTAACATCACACTCTTTGTACTTATTATATATCATCGCACACAACTCGCTGCCTACTCAAGCACACAACCCACTCAAGAGACCCCATTCAACTGCCCATCACCTCCACACACCACACACCACACCACTCAAGCCACCATCCCTCCAAACTCACCTCCTCAGTTGGGAGGGAGAGCACCTCAACCTTAGAGTACTGCTCACTCTCTTCCAAAGTGTGCAGCTCAAACTGCAGTCGCTGGTGTCGAGACAGTGCCTCTGAGCAGTGTGCCACAAACTGCTCCATGACCTGCTGCAGAAGCAGGGCCAGCATTGATGGGTCCTCTGGGTTCCACTCACTGAGTACCTGCACATGCACAGAGAGGACTGTACCTCAGCACTGACATCCCACTTACTTACACGCCAGGCCAAAGCAGGCACTGTGCTGTGGTCTCCTTCCAGGCACTCTGCCTTGCTCACCGTGAGACGGTCAATGTCTGGGTTGAAATCTGACTGGGAAAACACAAGGTCTGGGGGCAAGGTTGGCTCCAGGTAGCTAAAGATTACCTCCCCTGTTCAGGTAGAAGATGAGAATGCTCAGTGCATGTGGTGGTGGTGGAGGTGGTGGTGGTGGTGGTGGTAGTGGTGGAGGAGGAGGTGGTGGAGGAGGTGGTGGTGGTGGTGGTGGAGGAGGAGGAGGTGGTGGTGGTGGAGGAGGTGGTGGTGGTGGTGGTGGAGGAGGAGGAGGTGGTGGTGGTGGAGGAGGTGGTGGTACACTACAGAAAGACTTATCTTTCAACCACCTATTCATGGGCACACACAACTCCCCACAATATGTACTATGCACATACACACACACACACACACACACACACACACACACACACACACACACACACACACACACACACACACACACACACACACACACACACCACGCCACACACACACCACGTCACACACACACCACACACGCACACACACACACACACCACGCCACACACACCACGTCACACACACACCACACGCACACACACACACACACACACACACCACGCCACACACACACCACACACACACACACACACACACACCACACACACACCACGCCACACACACACCACGTCACACACACACCACACACGCACACACACACACACACACGCCACACACACACACCATGCCACACACACACCACGTCACACACACACCACACACGCACGCACACACACACACCACGCCACACACACACCACACACACACACGCACACACACGCACACACACACACACCACGCCACACACACACACACACACACACACACACACACACACACACACACACACACACCACGCCACACACACACCACGTCACACACACACCACACACGCACGCACACACACACACACACACCACGCCACACACACACCACGCCACACACACCACACACACGCACACACACCACGCCACACACACCACGCCACACAAACACCACACACGCACGCACACACACACACACCACACACACACACACACCACGCCACACACACACACACACACACACACACCACGCCACACACACACCACACACGCACACACACCACGCCACACACACACACACACACACACCACGCCACACACACACCACACACACACACGCACACACACACACACACACACCACGCCACACACACACACACACACACACCACGCCACACACACACACACACACACACACACACACCACGCCACACACACACACACACACCACGCCACACACACACACACACACCACGCCACACACACACACACACACACACACACGCGCACACACACACACCACGCACACACACACACGCACGCACACACACACGCACACACACACACACACACACCACGCCACACACACACCACGCCACACACACACACACACACACACACACACACACACACACACACACACACACACACACACACACCACGCCACACACACACCATGTCACACACACACCACACACGCACGCACACACACACACACACACCACGCCACACACACCACGCCACACACACCACACACACGCACACACACACACACGCACACACACACACCACGCCACACACACCACGCCACACAAACACCACACACGCACGCACACACACACACACCACACACACACACACACCACGCCACACACACACACACACACACACACACCACGCCACACACACCACACACACACACGCACACACACCACGCCACACACACACACACACACACACACACCACGCCACACACACACCACACACACACACACACACACACCACGCCACACACACACACACACACACACACCACGCCACACACACACACACACACACACACACACCACGCCACACACACACACACACACACACCACGCCACACACACACACACACACCACGCCACACACACACACACACACCACGCCACACACACACACACACACACACACCACGCCACACACACACACACACACACACACACGCGCACACACACACACACACCACGCACACACACACACGCACACACACACACAGTACACAGTACACACACACACACACACACAGTACACACACACACACACACACACACACAGTACACACACACACACACACACACACACACACACACACACACACACACACACACACACACACACACACACACACACACACACACACAGTACACAGTACACACACACACACACACACAGTACACACACACACACACACACACACACAGTACACACACACACACACACACACAGTACACACACACACACACACACACACACACAGTACACACACACACACACACACAGTACACACACACACACACACACACACACACACACACACACACACACACACAGTACACACACACACACACACACAGTACACACACACACACACACACACACACACACACACACACACACACACACACACACAGTACACACACACACACACACACACACACACAGTACACACACACACACACACACAGTACACACACACACACACACACACACACACACACACACACACACACACACACACACACACACACACAGTACACAGTACACACACATTATTAGGCCATCTGCTCAACCAACATACAATGCACGTGTGTCCCACAGTAGGGCACACACACAACCATCCTGTCACACGGGCCTGCATCCACATGGCAGGGGACACTGCAGGAGGGGAGAAGGAAGAACAGTGCCGCTAAATATTCACTGATTGTACACTTCATGATATATGTCAATACTTGGCGCTTTCGCTCTCATCATCGCCAGCATGTGTATGTTGTATACATGCAGGAAGGGTGCACAAGAAGAGAAAGTGGTCGTTTTGCAGTTATGTTCTTTGATGATGCAACAGAAGGGGGCTGTTAAGGGTCTGTTAATTGTCACACAGCTTTAAAGAAGAAGTATGCATGATGTGACACCATAGGTGGTAGTTATATGCATTAAAAATAGCCTGTTACATCATACTGCATCTACAGACGTCAGAGAATGCGGAATCTGTGGCACAATGGGATCCCTCAGAACTGCTCCTCACATTCCGTATCTCCAATCAAATCCGATGCAGTAGACTATTTCATCATAATTGAGAACAAGCCTCTGTATAAGGTCTCAAATCTACAATAGGTCCTGAGTACCTGGTTTGCTGCCCACTTCGTCTTTGGTCTATTCCAAACATATTGCGATATTGCTCTTTTCTTCCAAGAGTTTGCTTTGGTTTGCTGAGCAAGGTACATAGCAGTCATGCTACTCATTCACAACCCACACTGTCAGTAAGGGCATTCACGAGTTTTCATATATGACTGCATACCTGAAGTTAACATTTGACTTTGACTTCATTCTTAGTTGTATTTTACTACATGCTATTCATTTAATATAACTCTTGTACGAGATTGATATTTGAAGCATATTGAAATAATCATGTAAACATTTGCTGTGATTGCTACAAACTTTAATGCTTGTTTCAAGCACGTATAAAGTGGTGATCATTATTCCGTTACAGCCTTCTCCCATTTGCATGCTTGCCAGACTACTCTGTGACTATCAGTCTGCGGAGTCTCAATCTGGTGTCTGAGCTTCACATGCCCTGCATCACATTTTATTTGTACCAAACTGCACTAGAATGTCGCGCAGTCACGTGTGCTTTCTTTTATGCTCATTCTTGGTCTATGCAAAAATGACGTTTCTCCCCTTACCTAGACTTGAAATTTTTGAACTTCACTTTGCCGCTCCTCCTGTTGAGTATCTTGTCTGTGATGCAGTACCCCATCATCTCCTTAATAGGCGAGGGGAAGAGGTTTTCCCACTCCTGGGCGGCGTGGTGCGTCTTCCAACTAGCGGATGGTGAAGAGTGCGGGCAGACGTCAGCCATGTTCCTTTTCCCCCACACGCATGATTTATATTGTAGAGATACCCGTCACGGTATGTATAAATTTTATATACAAACTACAATGTCGCTGATCCGTAGGCTGCAACGTTTGCATTGCCTCTGCAGCGCTCACGGGCGGTGGAAGGAAGGACTGTGGCGTTCTAGGTGTGCTAGTAGTGAGATTGGAAACAATGGATACCTTAGGAAAGAGAGATGTACCCACAGCCTTTCGGTAATGGACGACATTTATGCGAGGATAAAGGTGCAGCAGGCTGTGTTTGTCATCCACAAGGCATAAGACACGTCATCTAGCCATTTCCTCCTTAATACTTGCATAACTACTGAAAAGTGTGTGTTCACAGCTTAAATGGCAGTAGTGTATGTGCTGTGTGTGTGTGTGTGTGTGTGTGTGTGTGTGTGTGTGTGTGTGTGTGTGTGTGTGTGTGTGTGTGTGTGTGTGTGTGTGTGTGTGTGTGTGTGTGTGTGTGTGTGTGTGTGTGTGTGTGTGTATGTGTGTGTGTGTATGTGTGTGTGTGTGTGTGTGCGTGTGTGTGTGTGGTGTAGTGTGGCTGACTGCACACAGTTTGACCATAATGACATCTGCTCTCAGTACAGGCACATGGTGCAATTGCACGACTAGCTTGGCTAGCACATTGTCTCCTGCGAGATGTGTGTCCTGCTGTGTGTCCCACAGTACACAGGTCCAATGACAGTGGCAGACTACATGAGGGAGGTCCTAACACACCCTACCAAGGTGAGGCATCACTAGACCAAATTCAGTAGACCACTACTCTGTTTGAAGTGAGCACACAATTGTTGCGGAGAAGGTGAATCACGAGTGGGGTCATGGCTGTGAGTCTTATAGTTGCGACTCCAGCTAATCTGTATAGTCCAAGAGTAATTCGACTAGGTCCCGTTAATGGCCCATTACTACTAACTGTAGTCCTTTGTGGTACCTAAGGTCTTACTGCAGCTAACGAGGTTGAAGTCTCACAGCACCTGTGATTTTATTTGCTCATGGTCCATTAGTCACACACACGTAGCTAGCTGCGTATGTATGTTTGATGTCCAGTATACACCCTCTTAAGATCAGTGCCTAGACTATACATTTGGTGGCCAGGGCGGTCCAGTTTATAGTGGTTATACTCCCATTGAGTGGTGGTTTGCAGCACTCCATTTGAGCCACGAAACATTGTTGCCTGTGATGCTGGTAGTGTACACAGTCAGAGGATCTCACACAACGGACACAGCTGTGTACAGCAAATACAGCATGTTTTGTGCCTCCTGTCAGCTTGTATAGTGGGCATGAGAGCATGTGGTAGACGTGCTGTCCACTTGCTGTGCAGGGCTACTACATGAAAGGAGATGTGTTTGGGCAAAAGGGAGATTTTACTACTGCACCAGAGATCAGTCAAGTGTTTGGGGAGGTATGTGTGTATGCTAGTGCACGGGCTGTAATCTGCAAATGAAGCATACGACTTCCCTTCATTGAAGCATTGGATTATTATTTTATTATGTAATGACTTATTATTTGAAATCAATCGTGTGTGGTAGTAAAACAACAACAACAGTGTATTTGACAAGTATGAAGTATTCAAGCCCTCTGAGGGTTTGAATTGCTTGCCCTGCCTCAACAGCCTCAACACCTCTGTCCCTCTGAGGAATTTGAAGTGCTTGTTTGCAGTATGGGTAGAAACACTGGACCATATGGCCCTGCACCATAGACAGCAATAAGACCATGAAATGTTGCCTTCACAACTGTGCATGCTCTGCTGTCATTCTTACCTACCACAGCTGATAGCAGTGTGGCTCATGTCTGAATGGATTGCAGCTGATCGTCCCCAGCCCTGCCAACTGGTGGAGCTGGGACCAGGTAGAGGGACACTCATGGCAGACATCCTCAGGGTATGGGGGAGTTAAATTTCTTAAGTTAGTATTTCCTATTTACAATGGTTCTGCTGCAAGTCTGGGTACACGTAGTGGCAGTAATCCACAGTCTTGGCTTGCTTGCAAGTGTAAAGGTTCTAATAGAAAAGTGTGTGTTGGTGTGCACCCACATGGCACAGGACTCACTCGTACATACTGTGGAACCTCTCTGAAGTAGACACCCTCAGGACCCAGATCGTTGTCCTGTATAAAGAGGTGTCCCTAATTCAGAGGTAGATTTGTACACAGCTCTATGTAGTTGGAACTGGGACAGCAGACACTGTCCTCATTAGAGAGGTGTCCTTAATTTAGTGTGTCCTTTATAGAGAGGTTCTGCTGTATCTACAGGTGTTCAAACAGTTCCCTGGCACCAGTGACTCCTTTCACATCCACCTAGTGGAGGTGAGCCACGCCATGAGGCAGGCACAACAGGAGCACCTCAAGGGCTCAGGTAAGGATGGATGGACCACATTAACAACATAGTATATAAGCGCCCATGGCATCAATTGTACTGCACAAATCTGACAACTTTGTAGGTTTGCCAATTGCTTGGCATGACAGTGTGAAGGACGTTCCTCGAGGGTTGCAGACATATTTTGTGGCACATGAGTTCTTTGATGCACTACCTATCCATCAGTTTCAGGTGTGACAAATATGTGACCACCACACATGTCCATAATGGCAATTCGCCGTTTACTTGCTATGATGTACTCCACATAGTTTACAAAGGCTGGTTGGAGAGAAATCTTTGTGGACATTGATCACTCATTGAGGTGAATGGAGTTTTGGTACGCAAGACATGCAGGTAAAAGATGTGCTCATGTATAAAGGAATCTTTCTGTAGTGAGAAAGCCCTAAGATTTGTCTTGTCTCCAGGACCAACAGTCTCATCAACCATCTATACACAGGTACAATTACAGTAAGCATCACCAACACAGAAAAGAGATCAGTTGTTTATGTACATTCATATGGGGTGCCATTTGTAAGAATATTCAATTAAAAGTGGATGTATCATAGATCACGCGATGTATCCATAAGTCACTTGATGTATGCATAGATCATGTAATGTATGCATAGATCATGTGATGTATGCATAGATCAGACAATGCAACAAAAGCACTTGTGGACCATGATGTCATCCATGGTCATATGGCCACAATGTGATGTCCATGTGACAAGCAGCATGACATAAGTGTAGAGATCTAATGACCACATGGTCTGAAGGAGCAGACGTCTTATACTCGTGCAGATCTTTATCTAAAGTTCTTCTATGTAGCTACCTTTCTGAAATGGCTGAAGGTGAAGACTGTTCGGGGGGGGGGGGGGGGGGAGACAAAGCGGAAGGCCCTCTATTGAAATGGACTCAGATGAGGTTGAATTTCTCTTGTCCAAAGGGTGACAGCAGGGTGACTGAAATGTTGTGAGTGAGTCGCCAAACTCTTTATAACAAACATATTACCTTGGGCCAAGCACATTTCCAAAGTACTCTGACATATCTGACAATGACTTGAATCTAAAAGTTAGATCTATCAAATCAACTCATCCAAATGAGTGCAAAGTAATGCTGGCTGGTCATCTTCTGTCTCAGGGAATACAAGTGCAGCGAGAAAAACTCAGAGCAAGCATTCACCGTGTTGATCCAACAGGAACAGCAGAGAGGAGGAGTGTTGCTGTGAGAAGGAGGGTTTATCATGTAGATGCGGCCAATGATGCATGGCACATTGATGGTAACCACAAGTTGATTGCTTCCTTCATTCGAATACCTGGGCACAAAGCAGCCAAGGAGCTGATCTGCTGTGACTGGCGTCACATGTGCCGTTGACAGCAGTGTGAAAACAGCAGGTTAGACGACTGCAGCGGTTTGGTCACCTCCAAAGGATGCCAGACCATCGGCCACAGCGACAGGTGCTGAAATGCCGGCCACAGGGCAAAAAGAGGAAGCCTGGAGGAACCGCACTACGCTGGATAGATGGTTGTCAATAGGGACTTATCCAAGATCGCTAACTGGGAAGAGCTAGTGAATGACAGGAACCTGTGGCGATCCACCATCCACCAGCTACTTATAGGCCAGCCAGCTCAGTGACCCCCATCTGTTGATAGATTTCGTGATCTCGCCCAACGTCCAAACATGGACAAGGTGTACGGAGGAGGAGGAGGAAAACAGCAGTCGGGTGCATGTCCATTAGTGTGCTGAAGTTGAGCACACCTCTGAGCCCTTCTGCAATTGTGTCAGCTCAGCATTACTTGCAAAATGCGTGAGGTACTTCCAAACCGCCTCCAGTACCTCCAAGTGGTTATCCATTGTGATTTGACAACTGCGTCCGCAATCAAATATGAAAGAACAGTCATCTTCTGCTAGTTCCAGATGTACTTCATCAGACGCATCCATTACCTGTATACCAAGATAAAGTGTACAATTAAGTAATCGTGGTAAGGACGTTGGAAACTTACTTGTTTATTGCATTTGTACATCTAAATAACGAGCACTGATAGCAGACACAGATACGACGTACGTACGTATCTCCCGCAGCTTTCCTTGGATGTATGAATCGGGGATGACACCAAGCATCTCTTCCTGCTGTCTCTTCAAAATGGTGCCATGCACTAGGAACTGTGCTGTTTCTGGAGTAAAGCACGTGGGACTTTGCGCATCATGTATGATGCCCACAGCTAGAGTCTGCCCGCACAATTTGTATTCTTGCCCAAAGCTGGAATGTTGTGCACTGAGAGACGCCCACCTGCAGACACTTGAAAGAGACTGTCAGCCATAGACAGTGATTGTGTGAATAAACGGAAGTATTCGCGCATTGGGCCACCTTCATCCACAGCCGGCTCTCTGATGTACCTAATTTTGAGACGGCAGGTGGGGTCAAATGTAGGGCGTCAGAAGGCTACCAAGGAATCATTGAGTAGTTGTGATTTGTGAACATTGATTCGTTGAGTGGCATCGGCCCTGCGCAGTACAACACTGCGGTGTTCACTAGAATCCTCTGTATCTCTAAGTCAGTTGGCACGCTTACACTCTCAGTGCTGCAGGGAAAAAATATTGCAGCAGAGTCTTAGGTTGTGCATGCGCATGGGAGCACTATGTGACCAGCTTACCTTTGCTCCACTTCCTGCATGCCTCTTTTAATGGTACACTGAGGCTCCTCTTCTTCAAAGTTGTCAGAGAATTCAGACAAATCTTCAAGCTCCAAATCACAGTATCACTGTATATAGCATGAGTATGTATATAGATATAATTATCTGTATACATTTGTGCCAATGATATCCTCGGCTAGGATGTAGTTTGCCCCACGTCCAGCTGACTGAGCTACATCCTTCGCTGTCCATTCAAATGGCAAACTGGTTTGAGGGTCAAACAGAGTCCTACAGCCCCCTCCAACTAGCTGTAAGAACTGAAATGCGGCATTACCTCCCCTAGCATGTTTAAACACAGAACGTACTTCAGCCAGTACCTCTTCTGCATCCATATGCGAATGCAAAGAAATCTTGCCGACAAGACCCTACCTAGCCAGGTCAACACACCTCAACCCCTTGGGAAAAACAATTCTGTTTCATCTGTGGGCTTGTTGGAAGACATACAATGTCCTTTGTCCAGGTTTTCTTCTTTGCCTTCCCCTTGCCTTCAGCCTTGCACTTCTTCTTCTTAAGAAAGGATGACAAAAAGCCACTTGATGTCCTCTTCCTTCCACTGGTAGCACTAGTGCTACCCCTACTGCTCTCACCACTGCTTGGGGACATTGCTTTGGAGAGTCTCACTGACAGCTTTTGAAACAGCATTGCTTATAGCTTCTCTGACATTAGCTAGGGTTGTCCATCTTGCTAACCTCAAGACCATGTGGTCGTTAGATCTGTACACTCCTGTCATGCTGTGACCATATGACCATGGATGACAAACATTTTCGTGGCATTATCTGATCTATGCATACATCTAGTGACTTATGGATACATCTGTGTCTTCCGTGATCTATGATACATCCACTTTTAATTGATTTTACAAACAGTACCCCATACATCCTTTCTGTAGCACTTTCCTCAAGATGGAAGTATCACAAGAGCTGAGGTGAGCCCTCTTCTGATGGTTGCTTGTGAGGAGATGTCACAGCGAATTAAATCAGACGGAGGATCAGGACTTGTGGCGGACTATGGGGAGGACAGACTAACAGACTTCACATTACGGGTATGCATGCATACTACTGTGAAGTGCACATTCTTCATTCAATTCATTGTGCAGTCCTTCAGAGACCACTCTGAGCATCACGTTCTGATAGAACCTGGCACTGCAGACCTCACGGCGGATGTTGACTTCTCATTGCTAAGGAGAATTGCAGAGAGGGAGGGTATAGTGTCACATGGACCTATGACACAAAATGCCTTTCTCCACAAGATGGGCATACGTCAGCGAGTGGATGTGAGTGAGTTACAACAAAGTGAAGTATAGGAAGCACGTAGCATGTGAGGCTCCACAGTTACAGAACTAGAATCACGTGAAGGGGACCAGAAACTGTGAAACAACTACGATTACATCTATTCAGTTATGCACACACATGGTGATCTTCAAATTGAGATTTTGTGGCTTTTAGAAAAGCCTTTGGAAGAGTGAGAGTTTAAGCTCTTTCGCCACGGATCCTCCTAGCAAGCTGGATGTCCTTGGGCATGATGGTCACCCTCTTGGCGTGGATGGCGCACAGGTTGGTGTCCTCGAAAAGGCCGACGAGGTAGGCCTCAGAGGCCTCCTGAAGAGCAGCAACAGCTGAGCTCTGGAAGCGCAGGTCCGTCTTGAAGTCCTGGGCAATCTCGCGAACCAACCGCTGAAAGGGGAGCTTCCTGATGAGGAGTTCGGTGGACTTCTGGTAGCGACGGATCTCACGGAGGGCCACAGTGCCCGGCCTGTAACGGTGAGGCTTCTTGACGCCGCCAGTGGCTGGGGCGCTCTTCCTGGCTGCCTTGGTGGCGAGCTGCTTTCTTGGGGCCTTGCCTCCAGTGGACTTGCGGGCGGTCTGCTTGGTTCGTGCCATCTCTAGCTAAAATGCTCGAATAGTTCTTTCTGATCTTGAGGATTTCGCTGTTGCTGATGGTCTACTGACATGCATTGATTTTTTATAATGCGAAAGTCCCGCGCTTTTCTGTTACGTCATAGTGGTGACCGTTCATTGGTCCAATTCGTGTAATCTGATTGGTTTGTTAAGCTGTCGTTTCATTGGTCACTTGTTATCCCTTGTATCTATCTACCTAGGCTCTACTGCAAAGCGCGACAGCGGCGCAAGCCAATGAACTGGTCAGTGCGTATGAAATGCTGACCAGCGATGAAGGGATGGGTCAGAGGTTCAAGATGATGGCCTTTACCCAAACAGGCCACACACCAGTACCATTTTAGTGTTCGGCAAATATGCAGGCCGAATTGACCAGCTAGGATTGCAAGTAAAATTAACTTTATACATAGATAACGCATGCATGCATATATTATTCATTTGAAATGCTATATACACCCATTGCAAAAGTGGTGAGATTGGATAAAAGTGAACTGCTATAGCTGCAGGCCAAGTAAACACACACGAGAACTTTGTACAAAATTTTTAATGTTCATAAAGAAAAGAATTTGAGCTTGAGCTTAACTTATTCCATTGGGCTCCATTAGCACAATTCATTGACTCAAGCGGGTGTATATGGTTAAGAGTTAGACCCTGCAATAAGAATAACATATATACACACAATATACATACATCTTGTGCTTCTTTTCAAATGTCACAA
Organism: Aplysina aerophoba; assembly: GCA_949841015.1. Taxonomy (NCBI): domain Eukaryota; kingdom Metazoa; phylum Porifera; class Demospongiae; order Verongiida; family Aplysinidae; genus Aplysina; species Aplysina aerophoba. The sequence continues at coordinate 2,636,538 of OX465045.1, forward strand.
CATTTGGCACTGCACACACTGCATGCAAGTGGTTCACTCAGTACCGTCCAAGTCCAACTCCAAGCACTCTGTCAGATACTCTCGCATTAGAGCTGGGATCACATCCAGGTTGCTCTGGATGGCACTGAGAACTGCACAGAGAGAAGAGCAATTGGTCACGAAGCTCTACCTTCAGTTTCACACAATTTTGTGTCCAGTGAACTAAGCCCTACACAAGTGGTTAAAATGATTAGCACTTACTTCTTGTCAGTTTCTCTAGTGTGTCCAAGTTCCACGGCACTCGCGTGGGACGTGCTGTGTAGGGTATAACTGTGTGCAGGTACTGGGAAAGTGAAAAGTATCCACAAACACAAACACACACACACGGTATATTGTATCACACATATCATATATATATCGCACATGCCATGCATGCAGCAAAAGTGCACATTACTACAAGAACACAACAACCACCACGCACTGCACGTACAGGCACGGGAGGATTACTGCAGCTCACCTTCACTGGTGACTTCTCCTTGCCACGCTTCTTTGAGGCCAGTTTCCTGAGATCCTTAACAGTGAGGTTGGCCCCACCCCCTGGACCAGATGAGAGGTTCTCCCGATGCTGCACCAGCTGGTGTACAGCGGCAATGAACTTGTGCCGCACCTCCCGCTCCTGGACCAACTCCTCGCGCTCCTGCAGCCCGTCAATGAGAGACTGGGAGAGACGGCTGAACTTGGCCTGCATCTCCTCAATCATTGCCTCTAGCTCCTCCTCACTCAAAAGGGACAACCCTGCACGGATACCATTAGTAATAGTATTATTGGCAGTGGTAGGGCATGTAGTTGTTATGACTAGGACATATGTATTGTGTCAATAGATGTACTGACTGTTGGCTTCTGTGTGTACTCAGCCATGCAACCTTTAAGTCACAAGAGTGCAGAAGCAAATACATATGCATACGGAGCTCTGCTTTCCATAATCTTGCTGAATTGTCAGGCATATACACAGGGTTTTCAAAAGGAGGGTTCGCAATTTGTACACATATTAACCTTTCAGCTTTGAGGGGCACTGAGTCCTTTCCCTTTAACTGACTGAGTGTTTTTCCCTTACAATTATTCGTAACTATTTTAATATAATAATAATTATAATAACAAAAATAATAATAAAAACATTTCAGTGACACTAGAACAAAATGGAAGTCAGTTGTATGTGGCACTTGGACTGAGAAAGAATGATGAAACACATTCTGGCACTCAAACAAACTATATAGACTGCCACCCCCACCCATGTACTGTACATGTCTGGTCCCGCTCACCTGTTCTGTCCAGTGAGACCAGAGATACCAAACACATGTGAGATGGCCACACAGAGCCACATACGTACATGTACTGTAGACGTGTACTGTAAGTGTGTGCACATGTGCATGTACCTGCCGTAGCCTGTTCCACATCCATCTCCACCTCAACTGGGCTGACCACATTGCTGCGTAGGTAAGCCACCATGGTGGCCGTGTCAGGACTGACATTGCCCAGACTCAGCTCCTTCAAGTTCAACAGAAAGGGACTAGCATCCTCCAAGCTCCAGTCAAACTCTTCACATGATGAAATGGAAACACAGTCCTTGTCTACTCCATTCGGCTCCATCATCTGCAGTCGGCTTTGCCTCTGTGAGCAGATGAACCGCACTGCACTGTCAAAGCCACTGTCAATCACTGGATGCGACCAGAGCTCAGGACGAGGCTTGAGGGAGTCACCGACTGCTTCTTGCCACAGCCTGGAGAGCAGGAGAACAGACAGGGAGAAGAGGGTGGAGAGGAGGAACAGGCGAGGGGAGGGGAGGGGAGGGGAGGGGAGGGGGAAGTCAAGAATAGGAAGGGTGGATGGTTGGAGAGGAGGACCAAGATGGGTGGATGAAAGGGAAACGATGTCATTATTTCAACTGCATACCAACGGATGTACGGATGTATGTACGTATGATGAAATGCCCAATTGAATCATTCTGGTACAGAGTTTCTGCCGTAATCAGTCTCCCTGCCCAAATAATGTTGCCTCTGTATGACTACCAAGAGGAGCACCACTTGAACCATGCATGGGAACCATTACTAGTGCTTATTAGAACTCTCCAACTCAGCAGAATACATCTGCAGTTCACTAAACACAAACAAGCAAGTCACACTGCACCACATTAGGGGCATTTGCTGATGTTTGGGCTATCAAAGAGTGGTGAGGCTACATACAGCACGTGTTGCAAATGGGTGCAGCCCACAAGGAGCTGCCAACTGTGCCTTTCTCTCTTCTGGTAGACTAGCACCAGCCCGGGGTGCTACTAGCATCAGCCCGGGGTGCTACTGCTAATGACCACACAAGACACTTAAAAACTTCATTGACTGCCTGTGCCATCAAGCAAGAAGCACCCACAAACAACAGTAGCAAAACCACAACAACACTACAGATAATCTAGTGTGGAAGACCGTCCTCACCTCTGGTGCTTACACATAGCGTAGCATATTGGACTAGATACACTGCAGTTCAACCAGCACCTGAAGCATACCAGGTCTGCTGTACAATATGCCTTGAGTTGATGGGATCCGCACCTCCTCATGCACTATATGCACTCGTCCCCGTAGCAGCAGCACAGTGTAGCTACACCATGCAAGAACAGTATATAACTTACGGGCTGCCTTCAGCCAGCCTGCTCAAGGAGCTTGGACCACACACACAACCTGATCCGTCCCCTGCTTTCTGTTTCACTTCGTAACTGGTAGTGTTTACTGAAGGGAAGATTTCTTTACACAGTAACTGCCACTGCTCTGGCAGGGGAATCCCCTCAGCGGGTGGCGCTTGGGAGGGCAAAGATGGCCCTTGCCAGTCAAACTCGCCAAACTCGTCCGAGGAAGTGCTCTTCATACTGATACTGTGGTAGGCAAACCTAGTTGTCGTGTGGGCAGAGTTAGCAGAGGTGGGAGTCTTCTGGAACACATCAGAACTCTCCTCTTTGGTAAAATTGTCTTCATGTTCAACACTCACGTGTGAGGAAGAAACCTTTCCATTGCCCAAGGCAACTGTTGCGTGCTCACTGGTGCACTCAGTCTGGTCCGGTGGAGGGAAACAAGCCCACTCGTCATTTGGCAGTGACTGAGATGACACACCCTGCAGAGTACTGCCACCGGCACAGGATGCAAGCGGGTCGAGACCTTGGCGCCAACCAAGCAACAGATCCAGTTCCCTTGCTTTCTCTTCTGTTCCCCGTTCTCCTTTGGCGGTCGAGGCCCTCCCGTCCCCCCTGCCCGGCTCTTCAGTACAGCGTGACGCTACTAGAGGTTGTACAATAGTTGTACTTTCGGGCCCCTTGTCGCGTCGCTGTTCCACACACGCCTCCTCTTTCTCTCCCACGGGATCCATCTTGGCCTTCTAGCTCTGAGCACTGATGTGCGCTTTGAGAATGGCGGCAGATAATCTAGCTCGGTTCATCCATGCATCGCGAAGAGCTCAGTGAAACAAATTTTATATGCCTAGTGCTACTTAATCGTACAGTGCTCAAAATATAAATAGCTACAGATAATTTGTGGTATGTAGCAAAGTATAGTCTATATCTCACGTATTAATTGCTTCTCGTCAGTCAGTACACTCAGCAACAAAATGTCTCGCGGCAGCAGTGCTGGCTTTGACCACCACATCACCATATTCTCCCCCGAGGGCCGGCTGTACCAAGTTGGTGAGGGAGCAGTGTATTCAGATGCGTACAGTGTGTGGGTAAATTCTTGCCGAAGACACTGCGCGCTTCTGTGACCATTGCAACACGTGGTCGCGAATACCGGGATCACTTTACTTGTTTCGTCGTTGTGTGTCTGTGCATGTACACTGAGCAAACGTAAGCAGCACCTGTAATATTGGCAAGTAGTTTAAAACAGTGTTTCCTAGGAGAGACGTAGTCACGTGGAATGTGTGTGACCTGTAGACCTTCTGTACATGCATACGATTGGTTTTTAATGGTGATCACTACTAGTCTCGTACCCTTACCCTGTACCCGGCAGCCATTTTATTCTGTGCCTAGAATGGAGTAATTCTACTTTGCAAAACATCCTAAGAATGGGAATATTGTTATTCTTATGGCTGTTGTAATTATTATTTTGTTAGTGAGCCTCCCAAAACATCCATAAACACAACACATAGGCATGCATGCAAACATTCGGGTGCACTAACATAGCTGCCAAGGTGAAGAATTGTCCAGGAGTGAGATTGAAAATGCCATATCCAAGTATGGAAAACTCTTTTGCTCAGTCATTTTGTTTGCAAATTCATCCTACAAAGTTTGTCGTTACCCAGGGACAATTATGAATTGGATTGCAGAGACTCACTTTGCCATTATTAGCTAGTTATATATCCATAGATGCATTTCACGTAAACACAAAATAATCATAAACGAAGATACAAGTGAGTTACCTCTAAGCTTAAGCTTTTTATGGGTTTTGTTGTATATGTAATTGTATGCCAACGTCATAGCAGCATGGCCGCCACGTTGTGCAGAAACTGATTTCCCATTTCAAGTGCTATGAAACATATCACAGCTCAAATGTAACATTAATGGAATTAGAAATTGAAACAGGACTCAGATTCTGTAGGAAGTTTACAGCTAAGCGGTTAAAAGCCTCCCTAGACTTGTTCATTGTGTGTAAAGCACAGCAGTGTATCACTGAGGCGTGAGAATTGCCATTCCAGCTGTGAGAGCTTGAGTAATCATCTGAAGACTCACGTCCAGGGCATGAGACATGGTAGCTCTGCACTAAATACAGCTATGGATCCTGGCATAGACGAGTGACTCCTGTCTGTATCTAAAAGCAGAAGTTGTATATGACGACCATTCCCTTGTGAGACTCTTGGGGATCTGAGCACCTTTTACGTATTACGTATCTGCATTACGCAGCGTGAGGAAGAAGCATGCTGACAGTATGTGGACTTCCTGCATGTCGTCCATGATGTTTATTACATACTTACATATGCCAAACCTTTGGAGCATGCAAACCGAAGCAACAGCACACACATCTCAAATTACAGCATGAGATTTGCTGGAAACTGACGTACGTACACACAAACCTTGACATGTGCGTCTTCTCAGTCTGACATCCTGTGTAGGTTGCCTAGGCAGCAGTTGCAGAAATAGCTGTACCCATCCTTCTGTTGTATGATTTCACATTTGTCGTCCGCCTGTAATGCTGTGCGTCTGTTGCAACTGCAGTGTGGTACTTTGACGCATTGCAGGCGTGTGATGGAACGGTCCAGTTGCAGTGTCTGTGTGCACACTTGTCATGTGTCTGTCATCTGTCTGCCTGTCTCTGTGTCTGTTTGTACAGAGTATGCCTTCAAAGCCGTCAACCAGGGAGGCTTCACATCCATTGGTATTAAAGGACAGGACACAGCAGTGGTTGTTACTCAAAAGAAGGTCCCGGTATGTGGAGGGGGTAGAGGGAGGGGAGTGGGAGGGGGAGGGATGGGGGGAGGGAGGGGAGAGGGAGGGGGGAGGCAAATTGCTGTCATGAAATGAGTCCAAACTATGAAAGCTGGGACACTGTGTATTATTACGTACTTCTGCACATGTAATGCATGCTACCCCTGCCTGGTTAGGACAAGCTGCTGGACCCTGCGTCAATGACTAACTTGTACAAGATCACTGACAAAATTGGCTGTGTCATGACAGGGATGGTCGGTGGGTGGCAGTGCATACTAGTGTCTTGAAAGCATATCTATGCAGACAAATGTTGTGACCTCAGGTGTATGAACAGTGTGCTGTGCCATTAGTCTCACGTGCCAGATGTTCGATTGTCCAATATGAGGAAAGGAACATTCAGTAACTTTAGACAGGTACTCATGCGTACTGCCAGAATCTAGGCAGGGCCAATCAGATTGCCAGATGACGAATTGTAATGTCACATGTCATATGATGTGATGCATAATTGGCCTGTAGTCTTGTGAGTCTTGACTGATTGACCTGTGTAACTTCTCTTTTGACCGAACACGAGTATTGTAAGAGTGACTTGTCCTCCACGTAGGTACGTATATCTATGACGTCATGTAACTGCATTCAACGTGCCTGTCTGTCACCAGACCTTCCTCTTGCTCTTTGCACAATCGAGCATCTGGTGCTTAAGACTGCTGTGCTATGTATGTAGTCATGTGTTCTGTGTATAGCACACTGTGGTCAAAAGATGATTGTGTGTGTGTGTGTGTGTCTCCATATGCTCAAGTGTAATACTCCTCTGTACTGAATGTGTACAAAAAGCAGTGTGTGTGTGTGCATGTGTGCGTGTGCGTGTATGTACTTTGCATGTGAGTGAAGCCTTGATGGTGCTCTTACCTGTACCCACAGCCGACAGCCGTGCAATGGTAGCCCGAGCACGTGAAGAGGCTGCTGAGTTCAAGTACAAATACAACTATGCCATGCCAGTGGACGTGCTGTGCCGGAGGTTGGCCGACCTGGCACAGGTCTACACACAGAAGGCTCAATTCAGACCACTCGGCTGCAGTGAGTGAGCCTCGTTGGTTTGTTAACTTCTGTCATCTGTAGCAGTGCCCAAGCTGTTGACTGGCCCATTGCAGGGGTTGATAGATGATACCACGCTATATGTATCCAAATAACAGTATTATTTGAGTTTGCTGGTACTTACGTAGCTATTACATTGTATTGAATGTAGAGTTGTACAGTATGTACCTACAATCATTCTTCACAATTGCTGTCCACCCTTCTCGTATTCCCATCCTCCTCTTCCGTACTTAGCAATGATCCTGATTGCTATTGATGACGAACACGGTCCCCAGGTGTACAAGGCAGACCCCGCCGGGTACTGCTGCGGCTACAAGGCCACAAGCTGTGGGGCCAAGCAAACTGAAGCGGACGCCTACCTGGAGAAGAAACTGAGGAAGAAGCCAACATGGGACTACAAGCAGACAGTTGAGGTACGTACACAGGAATGGACTGTTGCATGTAGAGGTGGTATAGGTGGAGCTGTTGGTGGCCAATCGTTGGTTGTCACTAAATCGGTGTTGTCTAACAGGGTTCTGGGAACTACATACGTACACATTCCTCTTAGCAACATTCGTACCAATTATTTGATATGATGCTGGACCTTTGGGTCAAAACGTCCAGCATCATATTGAATTTATGTTATTTGTTTAAACTCTGAGGAAACAACACAGCTCAGGAGAAAGGCGACGTAGGAAACCGAGCCCCGAACCTGTGACCTACGCTCCAATGCGGAGTTTCAGCCACGCGAGCTATGGAATCAGCCACGCTCCTTCGTCCCACATTGGCACTTGTGTGCCAGTTTATGTGCCAATTCATGTTATGTATGTTTCTTTGAAACGACTTTGCTGTTCATTTCGTTCAGCTATGAGCCTTCACCAGATGATTCTGTATGCTTTTGTGGGAGATTCTGCAGGTACAAGTGCAGGTGTTCATGTAGGGTAATGCATCTCATGATGCTGTTATACTGTGGTATATACAAGTGCTTGCACTCTGTGCCAACCCTGTGCACTGGTGTTCCTGCAGATTGGCATCATGGCCGTGCAGCACATCCTGTCAAGTGATCTCAAACCCAGTGAACTGGAAGTGGGTGTGGTCACCAAGGACAACCCCGCCTTCAGGTGAGTACGATGTGAAGGCATGTGGTTGTGTGGAAGAGTGACAGGGCTGATGGTACCGCATGTGTTGTTCAATGCAGAACGCTGAGTGAACACGAAATTGAAGCGCATCTCACTGCTATAGCTGAGAGGGACTGACTCAGTCATTACATGTTTCAAGTGCAGTGGCTAATGTTAGCTGGATAGCTGGGCTGATTGTTAATCATTCATACATGTGCGTGACAGTTGCCATGGATGCACTATGGAATGTTCATACACATGTATCCCGTGCATCGTCCAGCTCTCTTGAGCAGTTTCAGTCCTTTCCTTCGTACGTATGTCTTATGATGTGTACTCCAGTCCTGTCTGCTGACTGTCTTGCATACGTACAAATATAAGACCAAGGTTAGACCAGTTGTGTTTGCCTGTGGATATTGGTCTCTGTGGTCAGAATCAGCTGCTCATCGATCAGTCTGAAACTTAGCATTCAATTTAGTAATAAAGTCCATTCAATCTCTCGCCGATGCTGAGAATGCACATGTACAGCACAGACAGCACTGGCCACATGCATTCACAAGCTATATATGCAGGCGACCGAATCACTACATCTAGATCTGTTATTATAAATTTTAATATATAAGCAAGTTGCTCTGCTTCGACTTATATACGTATATGCAATGAGTGTTATAGTTATTCACATTCAACTAGAATATTTAAAAGATATACTTTCACCACCCAGGAGCACACACACACACATACACACATGCACACATCAATTCGCATGCATGTGATGGAATAATGGACTTTCATATATAGAGGTACGGCTAAAGCTGCTGAGATGCAGGAGTGAAGAAAATACTGCAAATAGACTGGTGTGATTGCTGTTCTCAAAGGAGCAACTAATACACAGAAGCTTAAGCCCACACAAGTAGCCATGCATAGCAGTTTGCCTCTGCTCTCAGAGTGCTCATATACACAGAAAGCAGGGAACACAGCTGAGGCATGTCCGAGGATGCAACATTAAGAGGTGTTTGTTGGGTGCCAATAGGCTCTGAGGAGTTTGTAAATGAGTCCGAGGTTGAGATCAGGCGACTCTGCTTCACATGGTGCACGTATATTATGTAGTTTGTCCTCATGATGCAGCCTGCACACAATTAACCACATGCATGCTTTCAACACCTACATATGTACGTATGTGTGGCATGTTTAATTCACACTGACCACAAGACAGTTCATGGCTAACTGCTCTCAGCTGTGAGGAGTACTAGGCTCTCAGGCTGGACTGCTGGGCAGACAAGTGCAGCTATGCTCATCAATTCCACATAGCAGTGGGAGTCATTTTGACCACGCCTATCAATTCTCTATTTGCTTGTTTCATGCTTTTGTGCTACAAGTTCAGTTGCAACTGCAAACCTTATACCCAATGAAGAACGAGGAAGGAATGAGGGCAGTACCATCTGCAAAGTGCTCACATGACCACCCTCAGCTGTCTGGACCGGTCAGACAAAGGCAACTGTGCACATCATAACCATGGCAATGGTACAATATAAAGTACATGTGAATGAGCAACTAGTACTGTGCTGGAGTCCAACCCTGCTCATAGTCAGTAGGTATGTACAGCACAGAATTATACAATGTAGCTTCTTCAAATGCATAGTCAAATGTCAGTAGTGCACACTCTACACTCCTTCCTGTACTCATTTAGCACTGGATATGCTACAGCAGAGGTACGTATGTACACAAGATGACTTCTTGCCAGTATAGAAATTCTCAACACATGCAAAAGGATCCAACAAAAGGTAGCATTGCTACTCACACAGATTTAGCTAAATGTGTCTGATGAGGATGGCGGTGGTGGTGTCAGTGCTAGCTCTTGCTCTTCTTACTCTGCGGCTCTGTGCCTTCCTGTGCGCTTTCTTCATCACTCTCATCCTCTGAATCCTCTGATGCTAGAGTGAGGGAAGGGAGGGGGGGGGAAGAGAAGGGTGGCATATGATAATGTGCAGCACACAAAGTAGTGAGAGCCCTGCCGTCCAAGTGTGGGATTTATGCCAGTGCACTCTTGATGGTCACAGCTAGCAACAAGTGTGAGTGGCGCAAAAGAAATCAAGATCACGTTATCTTGTTCTGGCTTTCCCTTGCTACTAAATTGAGTACGTAGACACACCAATCATGTCAGAATTACCTAGCCACTCAGGACTGTTAAAAAATATGACACCTCCCTTCATTCCTCACTATTCACCTTTCGAATCCTGTTCTCCCTCCCCCGCTAGCTTCCTTCCCTGCCCTTTCTCCCTCTCCCTCTCCACTAGCACCGTCAAAGAGTCGTTAACCTCCTTTTGCAGGTCCTTCAACGTTGCAGACAGGCAGCTCAAGTGACCCTCGCCAGTGGGAATGCTGCAGACCCTTCTAACTGGGTCGCCTTCGGCAGGCTTAATGGCACAAGTTAAAGAAACAGACGACATTTTAACCAATCGATCGCTTCTCCACACACTAGCTAGTCAGGTGAACCAGACTCGACGGGCCCACGGCCGCCCATCCGCCGGCCATAACTGTGTGACGTCACTATTAAATGGCCGGTGGACGGGTGGCCCTGCTTAACACGACTACACACTAGCCGGTGCGTTCATGTCGTCGACAAGTGTGTCAACTAATGGGCCAACAGTGTTCGTGAGCTGGTTCTCATCCTGTACGAGAGAACAGCGGAGGATATTCCTGGAGAAGGTTGTCCCGCTGGTCGCTCCCCACAAGTTGTTCGCCTTACTGGATTCAGTCGGGCTGGAAAGTCGAAGGCTCACCTCGCAGTCCCTGACCGACAGTGGCTGCTGTTTCGAAGAGCAGGTCAAGATTGTACTTGAGTACCTGAAGGCGTGCACTGCCGACGAGGCTAACGCTTTCCTCGTTGCACTGGAAGAGGTAGACTACGCCGTACTCTGCGAGTTCTATGACAAAGTAGCATCGACTGCAGGAGAAGTGTGAGGTACCAGACCAGTCAAGAGGCACTCATGGATGTTGCTGGAAGGCTGGTGCATGTGGTGAGCATGCGTTCCTACCTGAGTGGCAGCATCTACGGTGGCAGGGAAGATGATGGCCTCTCCTTTTGCGAGCATGCTCACACTGACCTCTTGTGTCACAATTAATGATACAGCTATCAAATGTATAGCATGTGCATACACTCATCAGTCCAGACAATGTATTTCCCTCCACAATTGTTATTTCACCTTTACTTTGCCAGGGCATTACACAGTGTTGCAACCTGGCCCTGCTGCCAATGTACGTCTGCATGAACTCAAGGCGTAACCCTTTTCTACCATGCCACCATCATTGATGTATATACCTGTGTAGCTGTTAGATGTTCAGATAATAATCGATCAATGTATTTGGCCTTATCCTAGTCTGGCTTGCTAGACCAGTCCAGTCGCACTATGAGACAACCTAGCAAGCCAGGCAATCAACCCCAATCACAGAAGTTAGCTTATTTTGACTGAATTACCGCCTCATTATATCAGCTTGCATGTGGTGTCATGCATGAGCCTGGCTGCTTGTGATGTATATATGCCACTATGTAGATCTGTGGTTGTAGGAATGCTGAAAATGTTAATGTACAATTACTGTGTATATATGTTTATTGTTTCTTTTATATGAAATACTAATTAATTTTGTATGATTGTATATATGTAATTGTTCTGACAATCAAAAACTAAATACAGTACAACCATTCTAGCATATGTGCACTTTAATTGCAGAAACAAGTGCAGTAGACAGGTTCCTAGTGCAGGTTTGCTTGCAAATCTGTTTACTGCTGTAAAATTAACTAGTAGGGTGTGGAGGTGCAAGGAGCTAGTGTTTACACTCTAGCAACCACCTGCAGAGTCTACAGAGTCTTGGACAGACCCAAGCCAAGTGATGAGTACCAGTGGCACATGGGCATTTAGTGGCGGAGGGCACACATGCTTCCTTCCATGGAGTTGGACCACTAGATTATGTATACTGTACCTCGATCATTACTGAGACAACAGCTCGAGGTCTGTCTGTGTGCACACTTCGTCCTGTTGTGTCCCTTGTCCCCAAAAATAGAGAGGGTGCTTCAATATGTCACTAGATGACAAATGGTAGTAATCACGGGATATTACGTCAACCTGACCAGTGATTACTACCATTTGTCACTAATCCCATACACTGGGCAATGTGTACAAATCCCCATCTGCCATGTCCCTAGATGGCCAACCGTTGCAATCATCAACAGAGAAAATGTGTACAATTGTATATTAGCATGAAGGTAAAGAGCACCTGTGAACACTGTGGAAAGGATTCATACACTGCCAACTCAAGGATCACTCAATTTTAATGGCTAGCTATAGGTGCACACACACACACACACACACACACACACACACACACACACACACACACACACACACACACACACACACACACACACACACACACACACACACACACACACACACACACACACACACACACACACACACACACACACACACACACACACACACACATACACACACCACGCGTGCACATGCACACACAGAAAGACAAAAAGATTGACTCAGAAAGAAGAGTCAATGGATGAAGGAACTTTGCAGGTGGATAATGCTAAGCTAAAAATGTATTTGAAAGGCCTAGAACAAACAACACCAATGCAATGCGACAGTTAACGATATTTACACTGCCACTATACAGGAAGAGCTACATGTACAGGGGGGTGGAGTGTAAGGGTCAGTGATGTTCTGAGCGATCCCTTTGAAGTGGCAACAGGCCTGAGACAAGGGTGTGTACTTTTGCTGTTGCTCTTCTCAGTGTATATTAATGGCACATAGTAGAAAAGCTGAGAGAAGCCAAGGTCGGTGAAAGGTGCGGTGAAGAGCAAGTTCCAGCTTTACTGTTTGCTGATGATATGGTGATTTTGGCTGAAGGGGAGGGGCTGAAGAGAGGGCTGGGAGTACTTGAAGAGTGGCACAGTGAGTGGGCGATTAAGATGAATTCAGACAAATGTGATGCGATGCATAGAAGAAATGGTGTAAAGAGAACAACCACCATATTCTCAGTTGGTGGAGAAAGGGGTAAGGTGGTAGAAAGCTGCAGTGCTGTATAGTGCTGCATGGGACTGTGTCCTAGTGGGCTCCATACATGATGCACTCAAAGCCATTGATTGATTGATGGTCTGGCAAGGCGCTAGCTGATGCCAGTTGACGCGGTTTATCTGACAGTTCTGCGAGACATGGCGGCATGTCTCACAACAGTCAGATAAACAATAAGCACACGTGATCGAAATCTTGTTGCTTAGTAACGCAATGCTTCATCAAGCTGTGATGTTAAACGTTTGAAGAAGTTTTTCAAGAGAGAAGTCTTCTACGTAGCAACAACTTTCAAATGGAATTCTCAAGTGAACAACCATTTAATTTTAAATCTCCTGGACGCCAGTCGCGTGCAGAAACTGTTGCTGTGACCCCAACAAGCCGCCGTGGAAAATGGAATCGGACCACCACTCCCGATCGTTTCATCCCCAGCAGAGCAGTCAACAACTTTAGCGCGTCCCAGCATCTGCTGGCTACATCTGGGAGACGAAGAGGCCGCGAGCCACTCCGGCGCGGTCTTCCCTCTTCCTCCAACGACCAGTCCTGCCTCAGCCCGGCCGAACGCGAGAGCCACTGCGCGTACCGCGAAGGCCTGTCAGCCGTCTTCGGGGACATCAGCAACAGGGTCCTCACCTTTGGGGTGAAGCCGCTGCACAGCACGGATGGTGAGGGACAATTCGATGCCTAGATCCCCTGTGATGCCAATGCTCTCATGTTGCAATCACACCAGCTAGTCCATGGAGGTCCTAATAGTTTCTTGTCCAGACATACGTTTTGGGTTGTGTGGCCGTCAGACTGAGCCACTTGTGTGACATGATGCAGTGTTGATCTCTGGTGAACTACTGTCCATTGCAGACCTGCTGTTTGAGTCTCCCGGCTCCTTTGCCGGCATCAAGAAGACACCCCACTCCTGCAGAAAGAGGAAGCTGCGCTCTGTCCCAATGACAGCTGACCGAGTGCTGGATGCACCCGATGCAGTGGATGACTTTTGTGAGGGCACAGTATGCTTGGAGTAGTAGTTATACAGTTTAAGTTAGACACACACATTGGACATTGAGCGATAACATTTATAGTACAATGGAACCTCTCTATAAAGGACACTTCACTAATTGAATTGGGACACTGTCTGCAGTCCCAACCACATGTGTACAATCTACCACCGAATTAGTGCCACCTCACTATACAGGACAGCCAGCTAGGCCTTTATGGTGCCTCTATAGAGAGGTTAAACTGTACTTGAATCAGTGAAACAGATGTGATGTGTGAAGGACTTGTGAGAGTCCACCATTGTGCCATCAGCTGCTGTGCACCCTCCCCACTTGTCACGCAGACATCAACCCCCTGCACTGGGGTGGATCCAACTCACTGGCTGTTGGCCTGGGTGCTGCCGTGTACATCTGGAATGCAGACACTGGCTCTATCAATGAGCTACATCGACTGCCCTTCCCTAGTTCCTATGTCACCTCACTGCAGTGGGATGCCAGAGGAAGGTACCTGGCCATTGGCACCAGCGATGCTGAAGTTCAAGTAAGTGTGGTACCTAGCACTGTAGCAACAGCACAATGATTCCTCATAGCAGCAGTTAGTCTCGCATGCCATCCCCTACCTTCATGCTGCTATCATTGTACAAGGTAGGCCAATGGTGTGTGAGGTGGTTCAGCAGTAGTGCTCATCTTGCCCTCCATGCAAGTTGCCTATGCTTTGTGCATTAGGTGTGGAATGCTGAAAAGTGCAAGAAAGTACTCTCCTCCAACTCACACGCAACTCGTGTGAGTGCCCTCTCCTGGAATCAGGGCATGCTGAGTAGTGGGTCTCGCTCTGGGGAGATCCACCACTATGACGTGCGACAGAGGGACATGCTAGTTGGCTCCTCCCAGGGCCACTCGCAGGAGGTTTGTGGCCTGCAGTGGTCTCCCAATGGCCACTACCTCGCCAGTGGTGGCAATGACTGTCTGGTCAATGTGTGGGACGCTCGAGGCAGAGACCCCTGGAAGCAGCCCAGGTGTGCGCTGACAGAGCACAAAGCTGCAGTCAAGGTGGGGGGAATAGATAACTTGGACTGACTAATGTTTGGCCTTAGTTGGAGTTGGTTGAGTGGGTGCTGTACCCAGTGTGAAACCCTTGCTGCCTCCTGTCCTACAGGCTCTGGCTTGGTGCCCATGGCAGAGCAACCTTCTGGCCACTGGTGGGGGCACTGCCGACAAGACCGTCAGGTTCTGGAACGCAACCTCTGGCCAGTGTATGGAGTCCATCACTGCCAAGTCACAGGTCAGTTGCACCAGTAGTGTACTATACAGCAGTAGTCATGTGCATAGACGGAGGAAGATGTTTTTATTTAGGGGGGCACTGCAACCTTGTATTTGTGCATGCACAGCCATGTTTTCAGTAAAGTTAATCTAATATTTTGCAACAAACACATGTCGTTACGTCATAGAACAATGGCGGCCAATTCGTACAGTGCAACTTGGTGGAATTGATGTCGTAGAGTGGAATTCTTATAGTATAGTTGGTGGAATTCTTCCTCGAATTTTCTTTTATGGTTAAAGAGGAACAGAGTAAACATCATTGGGGCTCACTTGCAAACTAAAGAAGGTTGCAAGTAAGTACAATCTTAATGAATGTAGTATATCCTAAAGATTTTTTTCAAAGCCCATAGGAAAACTTGTGGGGGCCTGTGCCCCCTGTGCCCCCATGGTTCTGCCGCCTATGATGTGTATCTACGTACCCTGGTCTCATCTGCTGATTGTTACTAATAGCTCTTAAGCTGTGCCAGTGATTTGATGCTCCTACGTATGTTTATTGCTGTGTCACACTTGCTGCCGGCTTGCTTGCTCTAACACAGGTGTCTGGTCTTGTCTGGAATGAGGAGCATCGAGAGATAGCTGTTGCCCATGGTTACCCTAGCAACCAGCTAACACTGTATCAGTACCCCTCACTGCGCACTGTGGCAGAGCTCAAGGGGCACGAGGGCCGCATCCTCCACCTCGCGGCCAGCCCCAGTGGGACCACGGTGGCTACAGTAGGAGCAGATGAAACACTGCGGCTGTGGAAGTGCTTTGAGTCCCCAGATCATGAACCTCAAGCAACTCCCTGCAAAAGGAGATTACTGGACACCACCTCACTAGTCTCACCCTTCACCCTGCTGCGGTGAAAATCTGCTTGCTGTAACTAATGTACATGCATTGTTTGGAATGTTTGTTCTGCTGTGTGATGGCCCATTTTGTCAGCCATAGCTCAGCTTTTTCTGTAATGTGTATCTGTGCTTCACAAGGGGCAATTCCCCCTTTGTCCTCTCACCCCTCCAATTCACAACTGGCAGCTTGTCAACGTCCATATTTGTCAGTCCCATTTCTCATTAATTGAATCACTGCATATGTCCAAATGTACTTGGTGAGACAAAGCTACCGGCTCAGTACTTCATAGGGAGGGGATAGTGTAGGGGTTGGTGCATGTGGGGTGAGGGGAGGGGATAGTATATATAGGGGCGGGTGCATGTGGGGTGAGGGGGGATAGTATAGGGGCTGCAGCTGGTGCATGTGGGGTGAGGGGAGGGGATAGTATAGGGGCTGCAGCTGGTCCATGTGGGGTGAGGGGAGGGGATAGTATAGGGGCTGCAGCTGGTGCATGTGGGGTGAGGGGGGGGGATAGTATAGGGGCTGCAGCTGGTGCTTGTGGGGTGAGGGGGGGGGGGGATAGTATAGGGGCTGCAGCTGGTGACTTAGTATACAGTGGGGGTCAGCTGCTGACACATCACACAGGTAATGGAGGAAGCTAAATATAAGGGGCTGAGAAAGGGGGACTACTAGCTAGGGGTACTGGAGGGGGAAACACCAGCTCTGTGCTCCCTGGACACTGCTGATCGTGTTTTATGAGGGTTGCAGCGTTTGCCAGAGGATTTACCAAAGGGATGTGCCCTCTGTGCTTACTGCCACAACCTATAGATGGAGCTAGCTATAGCATGTACACCAGTCTACCACACACACATGTGCAAGGAGAAAGCAAGTGCATGTCGTACCAGTACTGAATTGTGGACTTGTGTGCAATACATACATCCAGACACGTTTCTGTGTGTTGTGCATTATGTACATAAATCAGTGAACTAAGGATGATTGGCTAAGGTGAAGCTGAATGCCTAAATATGCATGTATGGTGGTTGTATGGAGGGCTTGCAGGGGTGGGGCTTGTAGTACGCCAGCCATTTTGGAGTACAACCACACTTGCATGAAAGTTAAGATTGCTGTTTGCCCTTGACTGCCCAAGCTAGGCTGTGACTGACACAATGGATGATGAATAGCACAATTGAAGGACTACACTGCAATACGTAGATGAAAGGGTCCAAGCAGTTCACTTTCTGCACAGAGCCCTGCATGGCCATTGGTCTACATACAGCACACTGCATTGGTCAGGTCGTACACACAATGGACAGAGTTCACATTCAACTTTCAGTTCACATAAAGTCTTTTGATGCTGTTTGCCCTCATGCTTGTGAACACAGCACCACTTGTCCACACAGGACAGTTCACACTGGTGGAGTCACAGGTCATGCATAGCCTGCTGGTTTAAGTCTGTTCAGTTCTGTGAATGCCAACTATACACTTGCTACAGCAGCCATGTGTGACTGACCAGAACTGCTGCATGCCAGCTGAGACTGCAAGTGTGAGAAGTGGGCAGTGACTAGCAGAATGACCCAAGGCATTCCCGAAGGACTGCCCTAGCTGGGAGGTGACTGGCACAACCAAAGAAAACAACACTGCATGCTACAGTGTAGTTACAGTAGCTGAAAGGGGCCATTGCTTGTCTTGCATTGCTGCACCCTTAATTGACAGATCATACACAACACAATCCATGACAATAGTGCATCACTTCCAGCAAGGTGTCCTGCATCTATGCATCTATCGTTTGATACTGTTTGACCTCACTGGTTGTGTACAGGGGGACACCTGGACCAAAGTTACAAGCCTTGGTAGTCAATGAATTAGCTAAGTAACCTAATTGACTGGCTATCCATTGCACAGAGCAGCCCTGCTTGCTTGTGGTCTCACACACCAATCTCTGGCTTCAGTCAGTTCAGTTGTGCATACTGCTATGTACCCCTCATTGAATACATCTGCAACATGTTCCCACTCCCCACAAGGCTGTAAACATGGTCACCTTCCCTCAGCTGTGAAATCAAGGCTCTCTGAACTGCTCAGACATAAGGAACTGTACTATACATCATAACCATGGCAATGGTACAATATAAAGTACATGTGAATGAGCAACTAGTACTGTGTTGGAGTTCAACCCTGCTCACGGTCAGTAGGTGTGTGTACAGCAAAGATTTTACAATGTAGCTTCTTCAAATGCATAGTCAAAGGTCAGTAGTGCACACTCTACACGGTAATAGTACTTGTTTACCTCTGGCCACGCTACACTGCATCGGGTCACATTAAAGTCTGTATATAGGCACTTCTTGGCAGTGTAGAATATCCCTGCTATTGACACTGTTATGTATCAAATGTGTCTGATGGGGATGGTGGTGTCAAGGCTAACTCTTGCCGTTCTTGCTGTGCTCTGATCCTTCCGGTCTGCCTTCTTCATCATTCTCATCATGTGAATCCTCCGACACTAGCAGGAGAAAGTGATGACATGCAGGTTAAGTGAATGGAACTGGTTAAATATGCAGCATTGAAAGTGGCAGAGAAGAGTCATGCTCCAAACCATGACATTCATGTGCCTCAGTGTTAGTCACAGCTAGCCACATGTGTGAGTGGCAGATTGAGATCCAATAATCTTGTTCCAGGGTCACAGTTTAAGGACAATCCCTGTAAAAGGTACACATACCACCCCATGGTAACTAGAGATTGATAAAAGGTGGAGGAATGCTGATGGAAGATAGAATCAGCAACCAACGACAGGATGAAACGTCTCATTATCGGTATAGCAACTGGTAAGTGCTGATATCTTTGAACCTTGCCCTTCCGTTCACGTGTAGGCAGCTGCAGATTATTTCTAGCGTGTCAATTGACAATCACGGTGAAGTTTTTGTCTCAGGGGGGTTGCAAAATCGTTGGCAGCTAACTGGCAGCTAAAAGTGAACTTGTCCACAGCACTTAATAAACGATATGACACCTCCCTTCGCTCCTCAATATTCACCCTTCAAATGGCGTTCTTGCTCCCCGGTCCGCTCGCTCTCGAGCTCGCTGCTCTGCTTCCTTTCCCTCTCCACTAGCACCGTCAAGGAGCCATTAACATACTTCTGGAGGTCCTTCAGTGACGCAGATAGGCAGCTCAAGTGGCCCTTGTCTGTCAAGGAACGCCGCAGACCTTCTTAATCTAGTATATGGCCTTCAGTGGTCGTCAAGGCAGACGCCATTTTACCCAGCCGATGGGCTGGCCCAGCGCCTGGCGCAGTTACAGCTCGCCGCGATTCATTGGGCATGCAAACGACAAGTCGACAACTGAACGCTGTACTCAGTCTTCACAACCATTGATCAAGCAGGCATATATCATGTTCAATACAGCAAAAGCACGTCCATGTGAAGATACAACGTCACTAGTGTTCCTTTGTATCATGTGTAGCTACTGCATTCATTGCAGTTTGGTGCTGAAGGGGTTAGCTACCATTGTAATGGCAGTAGCTAGCTGGTTGCCAACAATATACAGCACGGGCAGTCTTACTGCCATGTAATGGCTAGGTACGGATCTCCGGCATTCAACTTTTCTTCCACATTTCTCCAGGCCTCCATGAAAGAGTGACACATCTTCTGACAACCCTTGCTGGATGTGATGGAGTACGTCTCTCTGGCAGTTAACTTCTCAGCTATGCGATGCAGCAGTTCGGTTCTCTCCTTTCCTCCTTCTGTGGCCACCTTTAGCTCTTCAAAGTATGTAATGGCCTGCTGGAGAAATGCTATGGTCTGTCTTAGCTGTCCTCTTTCTTGTTCTAGGGAGCGCTTTTGGGACTCCAGTGCAGATATGTTGCGTTCGATATCTCTAATTTGCGAATTCTGCCTTTGAATTTCACTGCTTTTGTTAGATATTGAATTTTGTTTCTCAGAAATAGCTCTTTGCTGCTGATCAATCTTCTTCTGAGCATCTGCAATGGCTGTGCCACCAATTGCTGCTACAGCTGGCACCGTTATAGCAAGGGATGGAGGGAAGAAGACACCGAGCATAACAGCAGCCATACCTCCTGTGGCTGTTGCAGCCGTTGAGTTATCTTTGCTTCTTTGTGCATCACGCTTTCTGCTCTCTGCTCTTTGGAGTTCTTGCTTATAGTCCTCCAGGACAGCATTCATCCCTGCTTTCTCAGCCTCCAGCCTATTAACTGAGGCCCTTTGTTGGCGCAGTGAATCTTCGGCATCTCCTATCTTCCTATGCAACACTTTCTCCTCCTCCTTCAGCTCATCATCTCTAACTTTTAGAAAGTCTACCTTCTTTTTGGTTTCTTCAATCAACCTTCTAGCAGTACCAGTAAGACTCTCCAGTTGCTTCTGAGCCTCCTTTACATCACCACTTTTGAATGTTTCAGAGACCTGGACAACCAGGCCAAGACTCTCACGACCAGTAACTGCCATTGCTCTGTCCAAATTCTGCCTTGCAAGGAAAGCTGTACAGGTTATATATTCATCTCCACACGCAATACTATATCCTTATATGGCAATTCTCTGAATCAGTGTCATTTCGATTTGTGGGTTTTCAAGGAATTTCATAGCTGCACCCATAGATATGTATATAAGCTGTACTCTTCACTGAGGTACTCATTGTTGCGATTCACAGTTTGTTCTCCGCACCAGGAAACTTTGCACAGAGATCAACACAAGGAACGAAGACGTCATGGCAGAAGAATGTGTTGAAGTGGAGGTAGAAGAATGCGCTGAGAAGATGGCTTGCGTTAAGATTGGTTCTGAGCAATTCTCAATAGTTGAGGTGCCTTCCAGTGGAACCACTGTAGTGAGGAAGCAGAGAGAGCATCTGCTGGGATCAATTGATCTGCCAGTTCTTGTGGAAGATCTTGGCCGTGTGGGGAACTTTGTCAGGCTGGCATACAATGGAACAGCTGGCCACACAGAGTTGCAGATCCAGATCCGAGAGATTGGATATGATGTCACCAAGCTCTGTGACAAATCGGCTGTCACTGTGTCCAAGTTCAAGCAGGCCTCTGGGAGCATTTTGGATGACCTCCAAGGGACCTATCAGTTTCTGCTTGACGGTCTGGAGGACATTGCCCTGGAGACCTTAGCATCGGTGAGCGAAGTGGCCAAGGGCATGGCAACAGCAGCTGAGGAACTCCACAAAGATTTTGCTGATGAATCCCTCAAGGTGGAGGGAGTGTTGAAGGACACAATGAGCGAAAAGGGACACGAGGTGAGGAAGAAAAAAGAAATAGAAGAAAGGGAAAGAAAATTTGAAGCGGACAGGATTCGTGCAGAAAAGCAGCGGGAAGCTTCTGAGCAGGAGTACGCAGAGTGTGAGAAACGATACAGAGAAGCAGAGGAGAAGCAGGAGAAGGCACAAGCATCTGCTGCAAACCCATTTAAAGCCATTGCAAATGCTTTCGTAGCTCCTCTTGGACTCAGAGCTTATGACACTGAAGGTGACAAAGAGAGGGCAAAGGAATATCGGGACGAGAAGCTGAAACATCTTGACGACATGAAACAGCAAAGAGAACAGCGACGTGCAGCTCTTGAAGAGATTGCTGTATTTGCCAAGCATATTATTGACTGCAGAGAAGATGCGGACCTGGCTGATTCCGCCATTGATGCCCTGCACAAGGCCATGGGTGGCCTGCAGAAGCTGTCTGCCCTCATGCTGAAGGTTGCCTTGTTCTGGAAGCAGATGCAGATGCATTGTGAGACACTGGCCAGAGATAAGATGCAAAAGATGATAATGAGAGCAATGAAACGACCTGAAAAGGAGCGTTTGCGTGTTTGGACTGCAACAAGTTTCAAGACACAGGCCATCAAATATTATGCTCAGTGGGTTGCCCTTGACGATGTATGCGCAATCTACATGGCCAAAATCAAAGAGACCCAGAAAACCCTCTACAGCTATTTGACAGAGAATCCTACTCTCAGTGAGTCACGGGCAAATGTTCGCCAGCTTGCAATCCAATTCAGCGAAGACTTGAAGAGAGCTCACAGTGAAATTGATGAGAAGAATGCAGCCGATGAAGATGAGATTGCCAGGATGCTTGAGAATGGATCCAGTGGTGTGTGATAGCTAGCCAGTTGCACTTGCTGAAGATTAACGTAGACATAAGATGGTACACTCATGTATTAGGCTAAACGTGTAGTGATATAGGTAACTGTAGGCATTGAAACCCTTAGCATAAGTGATTGCTGATTCTATACGGATGTAGCTATTGATACATGTGTATCTGGCGTGTGCGTTAATTATATTATTTCTGAAGGCACTTATATATTCGGTTTGTTAGCATGTGCGAGTACATGACAGAAAGGATGTAGAGTTGTGAATTTTAATGATTGATGGTCCCATCGGCACACACACATACACATATGCATGACTGGTGGGGGCACTACTGGCCAGACTAACAGTTTTGGAACGCCATCACCAGCCAGTGGGCTGAATCCATCACTGCCAACTCACAAGTGAGTTACATCCTGGAATTACTTGATATAATAACAGTGTGGAGTGTTCAATTGTGTGCATGCATGCAGTGCTGCACCCACATCAAGCCTAGCTGACCCTGCTTTATTGAGGGTTGCAGCGTTTTTCAGAGGATTCACCAAAAGGTGAAGCTTACTGACACAACGGGCACATTCCTTTTGCTTACTGACACAAAGGGCACATCCCTTTGGTGAGCTCTAGATTCGTGTGTAATATGTATATACACGCACGAACAAACATCTCTATGTGCATGTGCCATGTACATACACCAGTGAACTAAGGATGAATGGTTAAGGTGAAGCTGAATGGCTAAATATGCATGTACGGTGGCTATATGGAGGGCTTGCAAGGGGTGGAGGGAAGGAAAACGTTGCATTAAAGTGACAATTGGAAGTAACAAGTCATTGGTTGGTGTGCTAGATCATCCAATAGTCATCCTACTTCCAACCACACTTGACGGAGTAGTCATGTGTGACCAGAACTACTGCTAGCTGACCATGCGATGTAAAAGGTGGACACCGATTTGCTCCATGACCAAAGCCATGACAAAAGGACTGCCCTAGCTAGGCTGTGACTGACACAAAGGATGATGAATGGCACAATTGAAGGACTACACTGTAATAGATGAAAGGGTCCAAGCAGTTCACTTTCTGCACAGAGCCCTGAATGGCCATTGGTCTACATACAGCACACTGCATTGGTCAGGTCGTACACACATGGACAGAGCTCACAAGTGACATTCAACTTTCTGTTCACATACAGTCTTTTCATACTGTTTGCCCTCATGCTTGTGAACACAGCACTGCCTAGCTATCCACACAGGACAGTTCACACTGGTGGAGTCACAGGTCATGCATAGCCTGCTGGTTTAAGTCAGTTCAGTTCTGTGAATGCCAACTACACTTGCTACAGTAGCCATGCGTGACTGACCAGAACTGCTGCATGCCAGCTGAGACTGCAAGTGTGAGAGGTGGGCAGTGACTAGCAGAATGACGTCGTACATTGCTAGCTAGTGGTCTCACAAACCACATTCTTGGCTTGCTGCACCCTTAATTGACAGATCATACACAACAACACCCATTGCAATAGTGCATCACTTTCAGCAAGGTGTCCTGCATCTATGCACTGGTCTGTATACTGCACCCTGCATTCACATTGGTCAGGACATGGACAATGGGCAAAGCTCACAACATCCAACTTTCAGTTCACCAAAATCGTTTGATTCTGTTTGACCACACTGGTTGTGTACAGGGGGCACCTGGACCAAAGTTACAAGCCTTGGTAGTCAATGGATTAACTAACTAACCTAATTGACTGGCTATCCATTGCACATGTAGAGCTTTGCTGGTGGTCCCACACACCACATTCTTGGCTTCAGTCAGTTCAGTTGTGCATATATGCCGTGTACATCTGGGTTCTGTTGACTTCTGCATGACCTGCAGATAGCCACAGCACTCAGTTTGGTTAGAGTTATAGTTCGAGTGCACCACAGCACAAGCTTGATAACTGCTCAAGGATGTCTGTCTCACCGTGCACATGTGCACGGAGATATATCTCCAATTTCCACTAGCTATAGGCTCTGAACATATCCCATATGAAGAGACACATACAGTACATACCAATTGTACAGTGTAACAGCAATTTGTGTGTCTGAGTACAGCATGCTATATAGTGGCGATGCTACAGGACATGTCTTATCATTAAACACAACCAATTGGGACCAGGCTCAGGCTTGAGAGGCTTCACTGATCCCTGACCTTTTCAGTTATTCCTGGAATAGTTGTTGTGCGCTGCTGTTTAACTGTTGTAAACAAAATTTCCCAAAGGATACCTACCATTGCCATGCCCATTAAGTCCATTTGCACTTTAATGGAAGTGTGTATGCCTAAAGGTGGGTTTCTAAGAACTGCTATATACTATGTACCCCTCATTGAATACATCTGCAACATGTTCCCACTCCCCACAAGGCTGTAAACACGGTCACCTTCCCTCAGCTGTGAAAACAAGGCTCTCTGAACTGCTCAGACATAAGGAACTGTACTATACATCATAACCATGGCAATGGTACAATATAAAGTACATGTGAATGAGCAACTAGTACTGTGTTGGAGTTCAACCCTGCTCACGGTCAGTAGGTGTGTGTACAGCAAAGATTTTACAATGTAGCTTCTTCAAATGCATAGTCAAAGGTCAGTAGTGCACACTCTACACGGTAATAGTACTTGTTTACCTCTGGCCACGCTACACTGCATCGGGTCACATTAAAGTCTGTATATAGGCACTTCTTGCCAGTGTAGAATATCCCTGCTATTGACACTGTTATGTATCAAATGTGTCTGATGGGGATGGTGGTGTCAGGGCTAACTCTTGCCGTTCTTGCTGTGCTCTGATCCTTCCTGTCTGCCTTCTTCATCATTCTCATCATGTGAATCCTCCGACACTAGCAGGAGAAAGTGATGACATGCAGGTTAAGTGAATGGAACTGGTTAAATATGCAGCATTGAAAGTGGCAGAGAAGAGTCATGCTCCAAACCATGACATTCATGTGCCTCAATGTTAGTCACAGCTAGCCACATGTGTGAGTGGCAGATTGAGATCCAATAATCTTGTTCCAGGGTCACAGTTTAAGGGCAATCCCTGTAAAAGGTACACATACCACCCCATGGTAACTAGAGATTGATAAAAGGTGGAGGAATGCTGATGGAAGATAGAATCAGCAACCAACTACAGGATGAAACGTCTCATGATCGGTATAGTAACTGTTAAGTGCTGATATCTTTGAACCTTGCCCTTCCATTCACGTGTAGGCAGCTGCAGATTATTTCTAGCGTGTCAATTGACAATCACGGTGAAGTTTTTGTCTTTGTACTATGGCTTGGACACTTGTACTTCACCCCTCAACTCTCAAGAATGCCATGGCGATTGATACAGCAGTAAGCAGCTGCTGTGTGAGCAGTATAACAGCATGTGGCCTCATAATTTGGTGGCCATGCCATCAGGTTTGATGGGTGTCCCAAAAACACAGTGGGTATAGAACACATCGATATCGAAGGGATAAAGTGACCTACATCATTTCATCCCAAGTGTGTGGGTGGGGGTGGGGTGGGGGGTTGCAAAATCGTTGGCAGCTAACTGGCAGCTAAAAGTGATAGTAACTGTTAAGTGCTGATATCTTTGAACCTTGCCCTTCCGTTCACGTGTAGGCAGCTGCAGATTATTTCTAGCGTGTCAATTGACAATCACGGTGAAGTTTTTGTCTCAGGGGGGTTGCAAAATCGTTAACGTTGGCAGCTAACAGGCAGCTAAAAGTGAACTTGTCCACAGCACTTAATAAACGATATGACACCTCCCTTCGCTCCTCAATATTCACCCTTCAAATGGCGTTCTTGCTCCCCGGTCCACTCGCTCTCGAGCTCGCTGCCCTGCTTCCTTTCCCTCTCCACTAGCACAGTCAAGGAGCCATTAACCTACTTCTGGAGGTCCTTCAGTGACGCAGATAGGCAGCTCAAGTGGCCCTTGTCTGTCAAGGAACGCCGCAGACCTTCTTAATCTAGTATGGCCTTCAGTGGTCGTCAAGGCAGACGCCATTTTACCCAGCCGATGGGCTGGCCCAGCGCCTGGCGCAGTTACAGCTCGCCGCGATTCATTGGGCATGCAAACGACAAGTCGACAACTGAACGCTGTACTCAGTCTTCACAACCATTGATCAAGCAGGCATATATCATGTTTAATACAGCAAAAGCACGTCCATGTGAAGATACAACGTCATGCACTAGTGTTCCTTTGTATCATGTGTAGCTACTGCATTCATTGCAGTTTGGTGCTGAAGGGGTTAGCTACCATTGTAATGGCAGTAGCTAGCTGGTTGCCAACAATATACAGCACGTGCAGTCTTACTGCCATGTAATGGCTAGGTAAGGATCTCCGGCATTCAACTTTTCTTCCACATTTCTCCAGGCCTCCATGAAAGAGTGACACATCTTCTGGCAACCCTTGCTGGATGTGATGGAGTACGTCTCTCTGGCAGTTAACTTCTCAGCTATGCGATGCAGCAGTTCGGTTCTCTCCTTTCCTCCTTCTGTGGCTACCTTCAGCTCTTCAAAGTATGTAATGGCCTGCTGGAGAAATGCTATGGTCTGTCTTAGTTGTCCTCTTTCTTGTTCTAGGGAGCGCTTTTGGGACTCCAGTGCAGATATGTTGCGTTCGATATCTCTAATTTGCGAATTCTGCCTTTGAATTTCACTGTTTTTGTTAGATATTGAATTTTGTTTCTCAGAAATAGCTCTTTGCTGCTGATCAATCTTCTTCTGAGCATCTGCAATGGCTGTGCCACCAATTGCTGCTACAGCAGGCGCAGTCACAAAAAGGGATGGAGGGAAGAAGACACCGAGCACAACAGCAGCCGCACCTCCTGCGACTGTTCCAGCGGTTGAGTTATCTTTGCTTCTTTGTGCATCACGCTTTCTGCTCTCTGCTCTTTGGAGTTCTTGCTTATAGTCCTCCAGGACAGCATTCATCCCTGCTTTCTCAGCCTCCAGCCTATTAACTGAGGCTCTTTGTTGGCGCAGTGAATCTTCGGCACTTCCTATCTTCCTATGCAACTCTTTCTCTTCCTCCTTTAGCTCCTCATCTCTAACTTTTAGAAAGTCTACCTTCTTTCTGGTTTCTTCAATCAACCTTCTAGCAGTACCAGTAAGACTCTCCAGTTGCTTCTGAGCCTCCTTTACATCACCACTTTTGAATGTTTCAGAGACCTGGACAACCAGGCCAAGACTCTCACGACCAGTAACTGCCATTGCTCTGTCCAAATTCTGCCTTGCAAGAAAAGCTGTACAGGTTATTCATCTCCATGCGCAATACTATCCTTATATAACAATTCTCTGAATCAGTGTCATTTCGATTTGTGGGTTTTCAAGGAATTTTGTAGATGCACCCATAGATATGTATATAAGCTGTACTCTTCACTGAGGTACTCATTGTTGCGATTCACAGTTTGTTCTCCGCACCAGGAAACTTTGCACAGATCAACACAAGGAACGAAGACGTCATGGCAGAAGAATGTGTTGAAGTGGAGGTAGAAGAATGCGCTGAGAAGATGGCTTGCGTTAAGATTGGTTCTGAGCAATTCTCAATAGTTGAGGTGCCTTCCAGTGGAACCACTGTAGTGAGGAAGCAGAAAGAGCACCTGCTGGGATCAATTGATCTGCCAGTTCTTGTGGAAGATCTTGGCCGTGTGGGGAACTTTGTCAGGCTGGCATACAATGGAACAGCTGGCCACACAGAGTTGCAGATCCAGATCCGAGAGATTGGATATGATGTCACCAAGCTCTGTGACAAATCGGCTGTCACTGTGTCCAAGTTCAAGCAGGCCTCTGGGAGCATTTTGGATGACCTCCAAGGGACCTATCAGTTTCTGCTTGACGGTCTGGAGGACATTGCCCTGGAGACCTTAGCATCGGTGAGCGAAGTGGCCAAGGGCATGGCAACAGCAGCTGAGGAACTCCACAAAGATTTTGCTGATGAATCCCTCAAGGTAGAGGGAGTGTTGAAGGACACAATGAGCGAAAAGGGACACGAGGTGAGGAAGAAAAAAGAAATAGAAGAAAGGGAAAGAAAATTTGAAGCGGACAGGATTCGTGCAGAAAAGCAGCGGGAAGCTTCTGAGCAGGAGTACGCAGAGTGTGAGAAACGATACAGAGAAGCAGAGGAGAAGCAGGAGAAGGCACAAGCATCTGCTGCAAACCCATTTAAAGCCATTGCAAATGCTTTCGTAGCTCCTCTTGGACTCAGAGCTTATGACACTGAAGGTGACAAAGAGAGGGCAAAGGAATATCGGGACGAGAAGCTGAAACATCTTGACGACATGAAACAGCAAAGAGAACAGCGACGTGCAGCTCTTGAAGAGATTGCTGTATTTGCCAAGCATATTATTGACTGCAGAGAAGATGCGGACCTGGCTGATTCCGCCATTGATGCCCTGCACAAGGCCATGGGTGGCCTGCAGAAGCTGTCTGCCCTCATGCTCAAGGTTGCCTTGTTCTGGAAGCAGATGCAGATGCATTGTGAGACACTGGCCAGAGATAAGATGCAAAAGATGATAATGAGAGCAATGAAACGACCTGAAAAGGAGCGTTTGCGTGTGTGGACTGCAACAAGTTTCAAGACGCAGGCCATCAAATATTATGCTCAGTGGGTTGCCCTTGATGATGTATGCGCAATCTACATGGCCAAAATCAAAGAGACCCAGAAAACCCTCTACAGCTATTTGACAGAGAATCCTACTCTCAGTGAGTCACGGGCAAATGTTCGCCAGCTTGCAATCCAATTCAGCGAAGACTTGAAGAGAGCTCACAGTGAAATTGATGAGAAGAATGCAGCCGATGAAGATGAGATTGCCAGGATGCTTGAGAGTGGATCCAGTGGTGTGTGATAGCTAGCCAGTTGCACTTGCTGAAGATTAACGTAGACATAAGATGGTACACTCATGTATTAGGCTAAACGTGTAGTGATATAGGTAACTGTAGGCATTGAAACCCTTAGCATAAGTGATTGCTGATTCTATACGGATGTAGCTATTGATACATGTGTATCTGGTGTGTGTGTTAATTATATTGTTTCTGAAGGCACTTATATATTCGGTTCGTTAGCATGTGCTAGTATATGACAGAAAGGATGTAGAGTTGTAAATTTTAAACATTGGTCGTCCCATGGGCTCACACCCATATATACACATATGCATGACTGGTGGGGGTACTACTGGCCAGACTAACAGTTATGGAACGCCACCACCAGCTAGTGGGCTGAATCCATTACTGTCAACTCACAAGTGAGTTACATCCTGGAATTACTTAATAACAGTGTGCAGTGTTCAATTGTGTGCATGCATGCAGTGCTGCACCCACATCAAGCCTAGCTGACCCTGCTTTATGAGGGTTGCAGCGTTTTTCAGAGGATTCACCAAAAGGGATGTGCTCTTTGTGCTTACTGATACAAAGGGCACATCCCTTTTGGTGAGCTCTGGATTGGTGTGTAATATGTATATACATGCATGAACACACATCTCTATGTGCATGTGTCATGTACATACACCAGTGATCATGAACTAAGAATGAATGGTTAAGGTGTAGCTGAATGGCTAAATATGCAAGTATGGTGGGTATATGGAGGCCTTGCAAGGGGTGGAGGGATGAAAAAACGTTGCATTGAAGTGACAATTGGAAGAAACAAGTCATTGGTTGGTGTGCTAGATCATCCAATAGTCATCCTACTTCCAACCACACTTGACGGAGTAGTCATGTGTGACCAGAACTACTGCTAGCTGACCATGCGATGTAAGAGGTGGACACTGATTTGCTCCATGACCAAAGCTATGACGAAAGGACTGCCCTAGCTAGGCTGTGACTGACACAAAAGATGATGATTGGCACAATTGAAGGACTACAATCAATAGATGAAAGGGTCCAAGCAGTTCACTTTCTGCATAGAGCCCTGCATGGTCATTGGTCTACATACAGCACCCTGCATTGGTCAGGTCGTACACACAATGGACAGAGTTCACATTCAACTTTCAGTTCACTAAAATTGTTTGACACTGTTTGACCTCACTCGGCAGGCATACAGCTATGCCTGATGAAGCCCGTGATGGGTGAAACGCTGTATAGAATTGAAAGTGACAAGTCATTTGTTGGCATGCTTGATTGTCCAAAATAATCATCCTACTATCAACTCCAGCATGCCTAATAACTTTCATGCCAATATCTCAAGTCGTTTTGGACTGACTCATACCAGTACCATCTACAGACTTAGAAGTACAGAACAGTGTTGTCAAGGGCAAACAACCATCTTAACTTTCATGCAAGTGTGGTTGGACTCTGAGATGGCTGGCGTATTACAAACCCCACCTCTTGCAAGCCCTCCATACAGCTATAGCTACCATACATGCATAGCTATGTACATGCTTGCCAGCAATCACCCTGGCACCGGGATATGTTTTGCTTTGAGTATGATTACCTGCTTCAAGTGCAGTGGAATGTTAGCTGGATAGTTGGACTGATTATTACTTATTAAAGCCTGAATACACAATGGTCTTGCATGAGAATGGATGTGCGTACACAGCCCTAATGGCCAGGTCAGTTGTCAAAATCAATCCTTTTTGTGTGTCCCAAATTGAAGCATAGTATATACTCAAATCCCCGCTATTTTGGTTCACATGCATCCATTTTATAGAAATGCTTCTGAGTGACACTGCAGTTTCAGTTGATATTATACCACCACTAATGATTGCATAGTGTCTCAGCCAAGCACCACTATGAGTAGTCTGGGAGCAGTGGGCAAGCTGATATGGATACATTAATTTTGTGAATGTGTTGGAGGAGCGCCTTCAAGGACTGCAATACTGTGATATACGTACGTACTATATATAGTTAACCCTAACCCCACCTAGTCAGCACTATAATTTTATATATGCATCAGTGTGCTGCCTTTGCTTTACAAGTCTGCATGGACAAATGAGGCCAGCCCAAAGAATTTTGGGAACTATAATTACAGCTAATCCCTAATGGGTTGCATGCATGGTCTCCCCAAAGTGCGTATGGCTGGATCTGGACAAATTGCATTGTAGACAGCTGCTGATTAGGAATCTTAGCTAGAAACTAGCCATGAAGATCTGCAACATGCTCACTGTTTTCAGCTGTGAGGAGTACAAGTCTTTCTGGACTGGTCAGACGAATGCAACGTGTGCTTCAAAGCTCAGTGTTTCCTAGTGATGCCGCAAGCAGGTCGCATGCCTCATCATTACGTGCACTTTACCAAGAGTAACCAACCTCATACAGTACAAAGCTTGGAATGCTTTACTGATCCCTGACCACCTTCAGGTTATATAGCTTCCTGGAAATGTTGTCAGCAGGTACTGTCCCTTCATGCAGAAGTTGCACATTATTAGAAATAAGTAGCACTGCTCTGCCTATTTAATTTTTATGATTAATTATGATTAATTAATCGTCTTACAGCTAAGCATGAATGCCTATATAACAGATGGGCATCTGAGAACACACTCTATATAATATGGTGTTGGAGAAATGGAATGGTACCCTCTGAGTGGAGGAAGAATGTGATTGTGCCCGTACCCAAGAAGAGGAGAAAGGGTACTTGCAAGATGGATGACTTCAGGGGTATAGCGCTGGGGTCAGTGGTGTATAAAGTAATGTGCAGTATTGTACAACAAAGAATGACACAAATGGTGGAAGAGAAGCAACTGCTGGCTGAAGAGCAGGGAGGATTTAGGAAAGGTAGGGGGTGCAGAGACCAAGTACTGACCCTGACGCTGCTGGGGCAGATTAAGGCCATGTCAAAGAGAGGTATGTTTGCGGCCTTCATTGATTTCAGAAAAGCATACGATAGAGTTGATAGGGCTAAATTGTGGCAATGTTTGGAAGGGATGGGATTCAGTGGTCGAGTCACTGATTTTATAAGAGCTACATATAAGGACTTGAGTGGTGAAGTAAAGGTGGGTGAAATGCTGAGTGAACCATTTGGAATGACATGTGGTTTACGCCAAGGTTGTGTCCTCTCACCCCTGCTCTTCTCCTTATACATCAACTCACTGGTGGAGAAGTTGAAGGCGGCAGGTGTTGGGGTGGAATGCAGGGGGCGGCTAGTATCAGCACTGTTGTATGCAGATGATGCTGTGCTATTTGCTGAAGATGAAGAGGGAATGAGAGTGAGTTTAGGAGTGTTATCCGAGTGGTGCAAACAGTGGGCAGTGGAAATCAATGTGGATAAATGTGGGGTTATGCACATGAGAAGGAGGGGAGTTAAGAGGACGGGGGAAAAGTTTCATGTGGATAGCAAGAGGATTGAAGTAGTGGAGGAATATAAGTACCTAGGATGTGTGATAAATGAGCAGTTGGGAAGTCGAAGAATGGTGGAAGAAAGAGCAAAGGCTGGAGCTAGAGCACTGAGTGAATGGCTGAGGAAATGTAGAGTTGCCGTGGGAGAGGTGAGGGGAGAGACATTTGTAAAGTTAATGGAGATGTTAGTTGGATCGGTACTTATGTATGGGGCAGAAGTCTGGGGAGGCGGAGGACAACTTGGACCGGTGGAGGGGGTGCAGATGCGAGCTGCCAGGATCTTCCTGGGGGTAGGGAGACTGCACCCACTTGTGTCCTTGCAGTATGAATTGAACATGGTGCCATTGAGATGGGAAGGGATGAGGAGATGTATAGAGTTTTGGGTAATGGTACTGAGGTTAAATGAAGAGAGGTTACTGAAGGTAGTAATGTTGGAAGCCTTCGAAAAAGGGTGTAAGATCAAATGGGTGCAAAATCTGAAGAAGTGTTTGGAGATGTTTGGATGGGATGGGGTGAGTGTGGAAGATCTCAGAGGTTTGTCAATGGGGGAAGTGAGGAAAGTCTTGATGGATGTAGTGTGGAGAGAGGTAAGGGGTGAGTGGAAGAAGGAGGCACAGAGGCGCCCTAAGCTGGAAATAATAGGGAGGTTGATAGAAAAGGAATGTGAGGGGCGTTGTATGATGGTGAAGTGTAAGAGGAGGAGGAGGTGGTTGATGAAACTGAGAGGAGGAACAGCAGAATTGGGGGTTGAGACTGGAAGATGGCATGGTGTGAGAAGAGAAGAGAGAATATGCAAGAATTGTAGAAGTGGAGAGGTGGAGGATGTTAAACATGTGGTGATGAGATGCACATATGTGGAAGAGGAAAGGGAAAAGTTGGAGGAGTTGATGAATGGGAGGGTGGAAGGATGGCAGGGTATGGATGACAATGTTAGAGTGATGGTTATAATGGACAGAGCGTGCAGAGATGAAGCTGTTGGAAGAGCAGTAGAGAGAATATGGCTGAGGCGTTTTACAACACATGGGTCCCATCCCTAAACCCCAATCCCTAACCCATATTAGCTGCTAGGCTGTTACTGACATATATACCATCAAGGTTTGACAGCAAGGGTCTTGACTCGACCTGCCAGCCATAGATACAATCAGGGTTGGCAGCAAGGGTCATGACTCAAACCTGCCAGCCATAGTTACCATCAGGGCTGGCAGTAAGGGTCATGACTTGAACCTGCCAACCATAGTGACCATCAGCACTGGCAGCAGGGACATGATTGATACAGCATGCAGAGAGGAACGAAGCGGTTGGAAGGGCACTGAAGAGAATGTTATTAAACCCACACCTCAAGTCGTTGATTCTTTGTTATTCTGCTATTTTGACATTTTGACATTTTGACATTATATATATATATATATGTATATATCAGTGCTGCATGGGGCAGTGATGCCCTAGTGTGCCTTTGTACATGATGCACTTAAATGATATGATATGATATGATATGATATACATACTATATACAAATAACCCCTTCCCATAACCAATCAGCAACATGCTCATGCACTTCCCACAAGGCTGCATTATAGCTAACCGCCCTGAGCTCTGGGTAATTGCAGGGTCTGTGGTCATCAGATTTATGGCAGCAGTGGAGTCTTATCCACATCACATCACATCTCTGCTTGCTTACGTAGTTTGTTTGCATGGTGGAGTATGCATGCCCGTTTGTGCTGTGGAACAGTGACAGTAATACAGATGAGGGGCCAAAGTCGGTACAGCAGGTGACCTATAGAGTATACCTTTACATGGCTATTGCCAGTTGCTGACATCAGACAGTCACATTATAAAGGAAGCTTAATTTATAATAAATATGGGGATGAGAAAAGTTAGGGGTACTGGAGGGGAAAACACCAGCTCTGTGCTCCGCTGCCACAGCAGTCACCTAGCTGACCCTACATTATGAGGGTTGCCAGCGTTTGCTAGAGAATTCACCAAAGGGATGTGCCATTTGTGCTTACTGACACAACTCAGCTGGAGCTAGCTATAGCACATACACCAGTCTACCACATCACACATGTGCAAGGCGAAAACAAGTGCATGTCATACCAGTACTGAGCTCTGAATTTGTGTGTAATATGTACACGCATGAACACACATCTCTATGTGCACGTGTGTCGTGTACATAAACCAGTGGACTAAGAATGAATGGCTACTGAGTTTTAGACTTGTGTGCAATACATACATGTAGACACGTTTCTGTGTGCTTGTGCGTTATGTACATAAATCAGTGAACTAAGGATGAATGGTTAAGGTGAAGCTGAATGCCTACATGTGCATGTATGGTGGTTGTATGGAGGGCTTGTAGTACGCCAGCCATTTTGGAGTACAAAAACACTGGAGTAGTTGCGTGTGACCAACTGCTGCTAGCTGACCCCAACAACAGCTTACCCTTTCACCCTAGTAGTAACCCCTGCCAAAAGGAACGTTTCAGAGGCTTTCTAGCGTGTAGCCTTCTGTGGACTGGATGATCGTAGAGGTCACCAAAGCCATTTTAGCCAATCGATCGGGCCTACAGCGCCTGCGCACACTTCATAGCTCCAGTCAGCGACTGTGCGCGTGCATGTAGCCAAACGACAAGTCGACAACTCACAAGTGTTGTTCTCGGTCTGCCACTCATGAGAGCCTGCACGTGACGCCACATTGGTCACGTGTGTGACGCGTGCATGGCAAAGGAGTGCTTTGTTACATGCGTGAAACGGCGATCTACGGACGATGGCAGCCCGAACGCGGCTTTCAGGGTATTCCTGTGCTCCAAATCAGAAATACTAAGGCACCTTTATTTAGATAAAGGCCCTTTCCAAGTGAAATGTGTCTTGTCTAAGGAAAGATCCCCTGATATACTTGGTGTGGTATGCCTGTAGTAAACACATGCGTGGCTACATTGGCCTGCACCTGATTGTCTCTCTTACTTATTTTAAGGCTACTGCGTGCAAAAGCACGTGCATGCGCGACATAACGCCACTATAGTGTTTCTTTGTATTACAACTTGTATACACTCTGATGCAGAAGTAGCTAGTAGCTAGCAAACACCAAATACAGTACTGCCCGTCCTACTGCCATGTAATAGCTAGGTACGATTCCCCTGCTTTCAACTTTTCCTCCACATTTTTCCAGGCCTCAATGAAAGAATGACACATCTTCTGGCAACCCTTGCTGGATGCGATAGAGTATGTCTCTCTGGCAGTTAACTTCTCAGCTATGCGATGCAGCAGTTCGTTTCTCTCCTTTCCTCCTTCTGTGGCCACCTTCAGCTCTTCAAAGTATGTAATGGCCTGCTGGAGAAATGCTATGGTCTGTCTTAGCTGTCCTCTTTCTTGTTCTAGGGAACGCTTTTGAGACTCCAGTGCCAATATGTTGCATTCGATATCTCTAATTTGCGAATTCTGCCTTTGAATTTCACTGTTTTTGTTAGATATTGAATTTTGTTTCTCAGAAATTGCTCTTTGTTGCTGATCAATTCTCTTCTGAGCATCTGCAATGGCTGTGCGACCAAGTGCTGCTACAGCTGGCGCGGTCACAAAAAGGGATGAAAGGGAGATGACCCCGAGCATACCAGCAGCCACAACTCCTGCGACTGTTCCAGTGATTAAGTTCTCTTTGCTTGATTCAGCATCACGCTTTTTGCTCTCTGCTCTTTGGAGTTCTTGCTTATAGTCCTCCAGGACAACATTCATCCCTGCTTTCTCAGCCTCCAGCCTATTAACTGAGACCCTTTGTTGGCGCAGTGAATCTTCGGCACCTCCTATCTTCCTATGCAACACTTTCTCCTCCTCCTTCAGCTCCTCATCTCTAACTTTTAGAAAGTCTACCTTCTTTTTGGTTTCTTCAATCAACCTTCTAGCAGCACCAGTAAGACTCTCCAGTTGCTTCTGAGCCTCCTTTACATCACCACTTTTGAATGTTTCTGAGACCTGGACAACCAGGCCAAGACTCTCACGACCAGCAACTGCCATTGGTCTCCTAAGAGCTACCTTCAATTGTAGATCTCTGCAGGTCACTCACCTTTGCACGCAGCATACATATAGCACCATAATTATAATATTATTCTCTGAAACAGTGTCATTTCAATTTGTGGGTTTTGAAGGAATTTCTGTTGATATAGCCATGGATTTGTATATAAGCTGTATTCCTCACTGAGGTACCTGTTGCTGTGGATCACAGATTGCTCTCTGCACCAGGAAACGTCGCACAGAGGTCAACAAAGGAAAAAAGACGTCATGGCAGAAGCAATTGTTGAAATTGGGGCAGAAGAAAGTGATGAAATGGAGGTAGTAGAAGAATGCGCTGAAAAGATGGCTTGCGTTAAGATTGGTTCTGAGGAATTCTCGATAGTTGAGGTGCCTTCCAGTGGAACTGCTGTAGTGAGGAAGCAGAGAGAGCATCTGCTGGGATCGATTGATCTGCCAGTTCTTGTGGAAGATCTTGGCCGTGTGGGGAACTTTGTCAGGCTGGCATACAATGGAACAGCTGGCCACACAGAGTTGCAGATCCAGATCCGAGAGATTGGATATGATGTCACCAAGCTCTGTGACAAATCGGCGGTCACTGTGTCCAAGTTCAAGCAGGCCTCTGGGAGCATTTTGGATGACCTCCAAGGGACCTATCAGTTTCTGCTTGACGGTCTGGAGGACATTGCTCTGGAGACCTTGGCATCGGTGAGCGAAGTGGCCAAGGGCATGGCAACAGCAGCTGAGGAACTCCACAAAGACTTTGCTGATGAATCACTCAAGGTGGAGGGAGTGTTGAAGGTCACCATGAAAGAAAAGGGAGAAAATGAGAAGAAGAAAAAAGAGATAGAAGAAAAGGAAAAAAAATTTGAAGCGGATAGGATTCGTGCAGAAAAGCAGCGGGTAGCTTCTGAGCAGGAGTATGCAGAGTTTGAAAAGCTATACAGAGAAGCTGAAGAGAAGCAGGAGAAGGCACAAGCATCTGCTGCAAACCCAGCTAAAGCCATTGCAAATGCTTTAGTAGCTCCTCTTGGAATCAGAGTTTTTGACACGGAAGGTGACAAAGAGAGGGCAAAGGAATATCGGGACGAGAAGCTGAAACATCTTGGCGACATGAAACAGCAGAGAGAACAGCGACGTGCAGCTCTTGAAGAGATTGCTGTATTTGCCAAGCATATCATTGACTGCGGAAAAGATGCTGACCTTGCAGATGCCGCCATTGATGCCCTGCACAAGGCCATGGGTGGCCTGCAGAAGCTGTCTGCCCTCATGCTCAAGGTTGCCTTGTTCTGGAAGCAGATGCAGTCGCATTGTGAGACACTGGCCAAAGATAAGATGCAAAAGATGGTAATGAGCGCAATGAAACGACCTGAAAAGAAGCGTTTGCATGTGTGGACTACAACAAGTTTCAAGACGCAGGCCATCAAATATTATGCTCAGTGGGTTGCCCTTGATGATGTATGCGCAATCTACATGGCCAAAATCAAAGAGACCCAGAAAGCCCTCTACAGCTATTTGACAGAGAATCCTACTCTCAAGGAGGCACGGGAAAATGTTCACCAGCTTGCAATCCAATTCAGCGATGACTTAAAGAGAGTTCACAGTGAAATTGATGAGAAGAATGCAGCCGATGAAGAAGAGATTGCCAGGATGCTTGAGAATGGATCCAGTGGTGTGCGATAGCTAGCCACATGCACTTGCTGAAGATTAACGTAGACATAAGATGGTACACTCATGCATTAGGCTAAACGTGTAGTGATATAGGTAACTGTAGGCATTGAAACCCTTAGCATAAGTGATTGCTGATTCTATACGGATGTAGTCACGGCGATTGGGGACAAAGAATTGTGGCCACATCGGTGACTTGCATGGCTGAAGCTCCGCGTTTGGCGTAGGCTATGATTTCAGGCACCGGGTCATGGTTCTTTTTCTCCAGTCACTAATTTCAAGCTGTGTAGTTAGCGAACTTGTACAAGTTACACACCAGCTTGCATAACACTGACAGCTATAGGACTTCGTGTCCCACTGGCCATGGATCAGTTATTACTGACCTAGTCAGGTTGGTGTAAAATGCAGTGATTGCTACCATTTGTCGCTAATCCCCAACCCTGGGCACAGTGTATAATTCCCCATCGCCTAATGTACATTTGTTTGGGAATGCATAGTATAGCACTAACCTC
Source organism: Aplysina aerophoba (assembly GCA_949841015.1). Classification (NCBI taxonomy): domain Eukaryota; kingdom Metazoa; phylum Porifera; class Demospongiae; order Verongiida; family Aplysinidae; genus Aplysina; species Aplysina aerophoba. The sequence continues at coordinate 2,674,868 of OX465045.1, forward strand.
TTGGCTACAAATTATGTGGAGGAGCAAAGTTCATACATTTAATGCACAACAATGGTGCACAGCCCACTCCTGTCTATGGAACATGATGGAAGCACATGCACTGCCCACCCAACACATGGACTATGGCTGCAGCTGCACGTGGCTGTGGCCATGCATGTGTGTAGTCAGCAGGCAATTGCAGAATATGACCATGCAGGAGAGCTACCTTATCAATATATACAGAGGATACTGCTTGATAGGTGCAGTTTGCATGCTACTATCATGAGCAGCCCATGCACTGTTGTTAATTTCAGGGGTATACTTCACAGCGAAAACCGCGTATAAATACGGCACGCAACGGAACCCGTCACATTCACTAGATACGGGCGAAAACGGGATAAGGCATAATACGGTAACAGACGGAAACTGGATTCTACTGGTTACGTGTCGCCACGGGAACCCGTGTTATACGTGAAGCTCCAACTTGAAGAAGGTTGCAACTTAGCGCAGACTACATATCCTATAGCGTAGACTATGGGTCAGACTATATTTAGGTTTCAACATCATATCTTCCAGCCCGTGGATAGGCTGATCACGGCAGCTACTGCTGCCTAATGAATGCCATCATCGGGGTAGCTAACCGATTGAAGTGTCGACGTTCCAACTAAGGCCGAGAGTCGCAGTTATTGCCACCGACGACAACGTCGACGATCGACCGTCGAGATTGACCGTCGAGATCGACATAGGTGCTCGACGATCGGCGGCCATAATGTCGCCGGCCATCTTGAATTTTGTCCACTCTGGCGCTCGATAGATATACGGATTTTGTATACTAATTGGTTACGTTCATTTCGGCGGGATATTTGCAGTGAGGATGAATCGACAATGTGCACAGTTCGGGAGCGGCTCATTTGCTGGAGCAGCCTTCTACGACGCCGATTACCACACCTCATCGTCACAAACTCCTGTCAGACAATGGAATGAGTTCATGAATTGCGATGTAACCTGGCAGCACGTTGATTTGATTGCACCAGTGTGTGTGTGTGTGTGTGTGTGTGTGTGTGTGTGTGTGTGTGTGTGTGTGTGTGTGTGTGTGTGTGTGTGTGTGTGTGTGTGTGTGTGTGTGTGTGTGTGTGTGTGTGTGTGTGTGTGTGTGTGTGTGTGTGTGTGTGTGTGTGTGTGTGTGTGTGTGTGTGTGTGTGTGTGTGTGTGTGTGTGTGTGTGTGTGTGTGTGTGTGTGTGTTCTTCCTTTTTATTTCTGCCCTGAATGCATTGTCAAGATGTGTCGTCTTTCAGCAATGCACCTGCTTGTGTGTGTGTTCTAGATTATTTGTGCCCTAAATGCATTGTTAAGATGTATCGTCTTTTGGCAATGCACCTGTCAAGATGTGTCGTCTTTGGCAGGGGACCTTGTGTGTGTGTGTGTGTGTCTTCATTATTTGTGCACTAAATGCATTGTCAAGATGTGTCTTCTTTCGGAAATGCACCTGTCCAGATGTGTCGTCTGTGGGCAGGGGGCCTTGTGTGTGTGTGCATGTGTGTGTGTTCTTCCTTTTTATTTCTGCCCTAATGCATTGTCATGCTTTGTCAAGTGATTTTTGAGATGATATATGCAAGGATGACACACTACAGCTTAACATAGCCATGTCTGTGCTATAGATAGTGCACATTAGAATTGTGACAATCAGGGAAGAATCACCTCTCAGTATAGCATTGTAGCTATGTATCTTATCCCCAGTTCCTATGCCAGTGCTAGCTGCCAGATGCTGAGAAATCCCACAATAGCCACCTTGTCTCCGACCCACCAATTTGTTCACATCACAATACCACACACACACGCCCACTCAACACACACAACACGCACACTGAGGCAATGCTGGCTATGCAATTACAACCGTGTAGTTGCTGTTTACAGCTAAGCATTCCTGGCCATTTACAGCTGTAGTTAGAATAATATGACATTCTCAATAACAAAGTTGCTGTGTACGTGGCATCCTTCTCTTTGTAGAAAGGCAAACATTCTCAGCAGCCTACAACATTCCTGACTGACACACTAGCACTACAGAGCAGAACTTCATTAGTCCCTGTGCTCAATTTGCGAATTGAGTCTGCATGAGAGTGAACTTGAAGAGTAAGTGTCAAACCACATACAACTTGGACCGGTGGAGGGGGTGCAGATGCGAGCTGCCAGGATCTTCCTGGGGGTAGGGAGACTGCACCCACTTGTGTCCTTGCAGTATGAATTGAACATGGTGCCATTGAGATGGGAAGGGATGAGGAGATGTATAGAGTTTTGGGTAATGGTACTGAGGTTAAATGAAGAGAGGTTACTGAAGGTAGTAATGTTGGAAGCCTTCGAAAAAGGGTGTAAGATCAAATGGGTGCAAAATCTGAAGAAGTGTTTGGAGATGTTTGGATGGGATGGGGTGAGTGTGGAAGATCTCAGAGGTTTGTCAATGGGGGAAGTGAGGAAAGTCTTGATGGATGTAGTGTGGAGAGAGGTAAGGGGTGAGTGGAAGAAGGAGGCACAGAGGCGCCCTAAGCTGGAAATAATAGGGAGGTTGATAGAAAAGGAATGTGAGGGGCGTTGTATGATGGTGAAGTGTAAGAGGAGGAGGAGGTGGTTGATGAAACTGAGAGGAGGAACAGCAGAATTGGGGGTTGAGACTGGAAGATGGCATGGTGTGAGAAGAGAAGAGAGAATATGCAAGAATTGTAGAAGTGGAGAGGTGGAGGATGTTAAACATGTGGTGATGAGATGCACATATGTGGAAGAGGAAAGGGAAAAGTTGGAGGAGTTGATGAATGGGAGGGTGGAAGGATGGCAGGATATGGATGACAATGTTAGAGTGATGGTTATAATGGACAGAGCGTGCAGAGATGAAGCTGTTGGAAGAGCAGTAGAGAGAATGTGGCTGACACATGGGTCCCATCCCTAAACCCCAATCCCTAACCCATATTAGCTGCTAGGCTGTTACTGACATATATACCATCAACCTCCTACAGTGAAATGTAGTCACAGGATACGTAGCTTTGCATGTATTATTATACTAGGGCTTTCATAGTGCTAGGAGACTTCAACGCACATGCCATTAAGGTGTACTAAATATCAATGATTTGTGATGGCTGTACTGACTGTGCCATTCAGCCATTTCTTTCAATACTGCTCTTTCAAGTTCTGCATGGCAACCTTCAAAGCCTATGCAGGCACTAGCGTTTGTCTGACTCAGTATGATCCGAGGAAGAACTTTAATAAAGGAAGATGAGGTTATGAAATACAATAGCGAGCTGTACCCACACAAACTATACAAGCTTGGACTGTGCTAGAAAAACTCCACTTACAGCTAAGCTTGTTCACAGATAGTATGTGTAGTGATGCTGAGTTGTTGCTCCATATTGACATTTGTGACTGTCATTAGCTGGGAATAGTCTTGCACCATATTACCACCGATGTAGTATTAGATGTGATACGTCAGTAGCATGGCCTGCACCTTGCTGCCCCTTTGCAGCTGTGTGAGGTACTGGGTGCGAGGTGGCAGGACCAGCAAGGCGTTGGCACTGCGCACACTCAGTAGGCGGCTGCTGCACTGGCTGCCAGTACTGACTGCAAGGGGACAGTCCCTGTGGGGCACCCACTGCAGGACAGCACGGTGGTACTCCGGTCGGGGGTCAAGGGTCACATCAAAGGACAACTGGAGAAGTAATGCAGAGGGGGAGTAGGAGTGTAGGGGGATTGAGTGAGGTGGGAGAGGGGGAAGTGGCTGAGCATGTCACGTACAGTACCTCAGCTGTCACCACTGTGGTGAGGAGCTGTCTGTGTCTGGCCATCTTCCGCAAGGCAGGGAGAGCAAACAGGTGCAGTGTCACCAGGCAGGACACTGGGTTGCCTGCAGCGTGAACACACATACACACACACACACACACACACACACACACACACACACATACACACACTTTGCATTGACTGGAATGCATCATCCATGTCTGCACATACGTATATGGCACAGTCAGTTACAGCATTGCATGCACCAGGCAGGGCCCATCCACTCACCCGGGAGAGCGAAAAGCAGCTTCCTCTTACCATCCACTTCCAGAGTGGCAAATGTAGTGGGCTTTCTACACACAAAACACCAATACAAATTCAACACCAATATAGATGTGCACATCATGTCATGTACAAGTATGTAGGACATGTGATAGTGGCACACACCCTGGCTTCATGAGGACCCTGCCAAAATGAACTGTAGCACCAATTTCTTCCAGGGTGGCTTTGAGGTAATCTTTCTCACCCATGGACACGCCCCCCGAGCTGATGAGCACATCTGCCTCGCGCAGTCCTTCCAGGAGTCGGGTCTTGAGTGTGATAGGGCTATAGAAGGGGGAATGGTGGACGTGGTGCCACACAGTGACATGTGTGTGCTCGCATAGCCAGTGCCAGCACAGAACACCCGCAGCAAACAGTAGCACACTAACGCATGCATATGCTAAACAGAGAGTGTAGTGCCACATGACTCACTCGTCCTCTGCTAGCCCAGCATCATGGCAATCAAAACCTTGCTCCCTCAAGGTGGCCATTAGAGTGGTTTTGTTGCTGTCATAGATCTGCCCTGCCCGCAGGGCTTGGCCAGGCTCAACCACCTGTGGACACACACGCAGCACTAGGCGCTTACACACATGCAACCACCCACTCACTCCAATACATGCTCACACACACACACACTCGCTTCCCCCATGAGCCACCCTCCTACACAGCCACTACCAGTGTAAATTTCACAAGCATGTGTGCATATGCAAACAAATGGAGTTCTTACTGTGTGTGGAGCCAACTTGAACACAATCAGTCCTACCTCATTTCCGGTGGAGAGCACTGCTACACGGGGCCTCCTGTAGACCTCCACCTTGGTCACGCCCACAGTGGCCATCAGCCCCAACTCTGCAGGCCCCAGGCGCTCTCCCTCCCTCAGCACAACTTCACTGGCACGCACATCAGAGCCCACTGACCTGAGGGGGAGGGAGAGGGGGTGGGAGGCAGCACACACACACACAGTGACACCACTGAGGGGGGGTGTATGTTATGGGTCCACTCTGGCGTTATGTACCTGATATCATGCCCACATGCTACTGTAGTCAATATCTCCACCTGCTTCTCTTCCGTCCCCTGCAAGTCCGAAATCAAAGGAGTCTGCATAATACAACCCTACATGGGTCGTGCTGTTGTACTCTCTATCATGTGTCCTGAAGGGCCACATGCCCTTCAAGCTGCTTGATACAACATGTGTAGTAGACTCATGCTCTTACTCCTCACATCAGCACTGCTTTCAACCAGTGCAGTGTCCTCCACTTGCACCACTGCGTCAGCCCCCTCGGGAATGGGGGCACCTGTTGTGACCCGGACCACGCACCCCGGGGTGACCCTGATGGAAGGCCTCTCCCCGGCACTCACGGGCCCCACCACCTCCCTCACCCCCGGCCCATCAGCACTCAACACTGCATAGCCATCCTTGATGGAGGCAGGGAAGGGAGGGACAGGACTCCTGGCAACAACGTCCTCCGCCAACACGTGGCCAAGAGCAGCTGCAGGCGTCAGGAGTGGGTGAGGGTGTAGACGCATTCGTCAGAGACTTAAATGAAACAGCACACCACATATATAACAGCTAATACAAACTCAGGGTGCACGTCACAAACAGACGCTGCACTGAACCTATGCTTACACTGCAGCCCGTCCATTGATGTGTGCCCCAAGCACGGTGCACTGGCCATCACAATCTGCAGTGCCTCATCCACACTGAGGAGTGGGTAAGGGGAGTGCCTCGGACGGAGGGCCACCTTGTGAAAGTCACTCTTGCTCCTTCCCCCCTCTCTACTCTTCACTCGGCCATGGGGACAGACGTGGGCGCGATGACTGGTGGCTCCACTGGAGGGCTGCTGCTGCAGTGCTGTGTGGGTGTTCTCTACTGCTGCCACTCTACCGTGGAGCAGGTCTGAACAGGTAGAAGTGCATGAGGCAGTCAGTCAACGCCACGCCATACCACAAACCACCCACACTTGCATATGAGCTGGTCAGTGGCAGCAGGCGTGATCTACCTCAGCTCAGCTCAACACACTGATGTTGCTGGGTGGTGCAGTGGAGCCTACCTAGGGCATGTGGGAAGGCAGGAAGGATGAACTCGAGGCAAGTGGGAGGGGACATGCAGGATTGCACTGGTGTAGAATGGAGGTGAATGCTACAAGCAACATTCCAATAATGGGTTCCAGTTCACTACTACACAACATCTTACCGTGACAACATGGCCATCCGTGTGACTGTAAGACTATTTGAAATTATTGCCACAACAATCCCTGGTGCTTCTTTCTCAAGCATTGGCCGCGTGGCCTCTGGCGTTACATCTCGAGGGGAGAACCCAGTGCCTCCTGTTGTGAGGACCAGCGAGAGCCTCTGCACATCGGCCCAGTCCCTGAGAACTGCCTGTATTGCTTCCACCTCATCCGGAACGCACCTAAGCTCAATGGCACTACCCGGGACACCGAGGCTGCATGGGAGAGCACAGACATGCAACACCACTACCACCACACAGCAACTAGCACACAACATAGCACACACTTAATACAACGACATACAAGTACATAGTTGCTGCAGTGAACTGATCAATGCTCCCTAGCTACATGCATGTAGCACAACCAACATTGATGCTGCACCCACATCAAGCCTAGCTGACCCTGCTTTATTGAGGGTTGCAGCGTTTTTCAGAGGATTCACCAAAAGGTGAAGCTTACTGACACAACGGGCACATTCCTTTTGCTTACTGACACAAAGGGCACATCCCTTTGGTGAGCTCTAGATTTGTGTGTAATATGTATATACACGCACGAACAAACATCTCTATGTGCATGTGCCATGTACATACACCAGTGAACTAAGGATGAATGGTTAAGGTGAAGCTGAATGGCTAAATATGCATGTACGGTGGCTATATGGAGGGCTTGCAAGGGATGGAGGGAAGGAAAACGTTGCATTAAAGTGACAATTGGAAGTAACAAGTCATTGGTTGGCGTGCTAGATCATCCAATAGTCATCCTACTTCCAACCACACTTGACGGAGTAGTCATGTGTGACCAGAACTACTGCTAGCTGACCATGCGATGTAAAAGGTGGACACCGATTTGCTCCATGACCAAAGCCATGACAAAAGGACTGCCCTAGCTAGGCTGTGACTGACACAAAGGATGATGAATGGCACAATTGAAGGACTACACTGTAATAGATGAAAGGGTCCAAGCAGTTCACTTTCTGCACAGAGCCCTGCATGGCCATTGGTCTACATACAGCACCCTGCATTGGTCAGGTCGTACACACAATGGACAGAGCTCACAAGTGACATTCAACTTTCAGTTCACATACAGTCTTTTCATACTGTTTGCCCTCATGCTTGTGAACACAGCACCGCCTAGCTATCCACACAGGACAGTTCACACTGGTGGAGTCACAGGTCATGCATAGCCTGCTGGTTTAAGTCAGTTCAGTTCTGTGAATGCCAACTACACTTGCTACAGTAGCCATGTGTGACTGACCAGAACTGCTGCATGCCAGCTGAGACTGCAAGTGTGAGAGGTGGGCAGTGACTAGCAGAATGACGTCGTACATTGCTAGCTAGTGGTCTCACAAACCACATTCTTGGCTTGCTGCACCCTTAATTGACAGATCATACACAACAACACCCATTACAATAGTGCATCACTTTCAGCAAGGTGTCCTGCATCTATGCACTGGTCTGTATACTGCACCCTGCATTCACATTGGTCAGGACATGTACAATGGGCAAAGCTCACAACATCCAACTTTCAGTTCACCAAAATCGTTTGATTCTGTTTGACCACACTGGTTGTGTACAGGGGGCACCTGGACCAAAGTTACAAGCCTTGGTAGTCAATGGATTAACTAACTAACCTAATTGACTGGCTATCCATTGCACATGTAGAGCTTTGCTGGTGGTCCCACACACCACATTCTTGGCTTCAGTCAGTTCAGTTGTGCATATATGCCGTGTACATCTGGGTTCTGTTGACTTCTGCATGACCTGCAGATAGCCACAGCACTCAGTTTGGTTAGAGTTATAGTTCGAGTGCACCACAGCACAAGCTTGATAACTGCTCAAGGATGTCTGTCTCACCGTGCACATGTGCACGGAGATATATCTCCAATTTCCACTAGCTATAGGCTCTGAACATACCCCATATGAAGAGACACATACAGTACATACCAATTGTACAGTGTAACAGCAATTTGTGTGTCTGAGTACAGCATGCTATATAGTGGCGATGCTACAGGACATGTCTTATCATTAAACACAACCAATTGGGACCAGGCTCAGGCTTGAGAGGCTTCACTGATCCCTGACCTTTTCAGTTATTCCTGGAATAGTTGTTGTGCGCTGCTGTTTAACTGTTGTAAACAAAATTTCCCAAAGGATACCTACCATTGCCATGCCCATTAAGTCCATTTGCACTTTAATGGAAGTGTGTATGCCTAAAGGTGGGTTTCTAAGAACTGCTATATACTATGTACCCCTCATTGAATACATCTGCAACATGTTCCCACTCCCCACAAGGCTGTAAACACGGTCACCTTCCCTCAGCTGTGAAAACAAGGCTCTCTGAACTGCTCAGACATAAGGAACTGTACTATACATCATAACCATGGCAATGGTACAATATAAAGTACATGTGAATGAGCAACTAGTACTGTGTTGGAGTTCAACCCTGCTCACGGTCAGTAGGTGTGTGTACAGCAAAGATTTTACAATGTAGCTTCTTCAAATGCATAGTCAAAGGTCAGTAGTGCACACTCTACATGGTAATAGTACTTGTTTACCTCAGGCCACGCTACACTGCATCGGGTCACATTAAAGTCTGTATATAGGCACTTCTTGGCAGTGTAGAATATCCCTGCTATTGACACTGTTATGTATCAAATGTGTCTGATGGGGATGGTGGTGTCAGGGTTAACTCTTGCCGTTCTTGCTGTGCTCTGATCCTTCCTGTCTGCCTTCTTCATCATTCTCATCATGTGAATCCTCCGACACTAGCAGGAGAAAGTGATGACATGCAGGTTAAGTGAATGGAACTGGTTAAATATGCAGCATTGAAAGTGGCAGAGAAGAGTCATGCTCCAAACCATGACATTCATGTGCCTCAATGTTAGTCACAGCTAGCCACATGTGTGAGTGGCAGATTGAGATCCAATAATCTTGTTCCAGGGTCACAGTTTAAGGGCAATCCCTGTAAAAGGTACACATACCACCCCATGGTAACTACAGATTGATAAAAGGTGGAGGAATGCTGATGGAAGAGAGAATCGGCAACCAACTACAGGATGAAACGTCTCATGATCAGTATATATCATATCATATCATATCATATCATTTAAGTGCATCATGTACAAAGGCACACTAGGGCATCACTGCCCCATGCAGCACTGATATATACATATATATATAATGTCAAAATAGCAGAATAACAAAGAATCAACGACTTGAGGTGTGGGTTTAATAACATTCTCTTCAGTGCCCTTCCAACCGCTTCGTTCCTCTCTGCATGCTGTATCAATCATGTCCCTGCTGCCAGTGCTGATGGTCACTATGGTTGGCAGGTTCAAGTCATGACCCTTACTGCCAGCCCTGATGGTAACTATGGCTGGCAGGTTTGAGTCAAGACCCTTGCTGTCAACCCTGATAGTAACTGTTAAGTGCTGATATCTTTGAACCTTGCCCTTCCGTTCACGTGTAGGCAGCTGCAGATTATTTCTAGCGTGTCAATTGACAATCATGGTGAAGTTTTGTCTTTGTACTATGGCTTGGACACTTGTACTTCACCCCTCAACTCTCAAGAATGCCATGGCGAAAGCTACAACAGTAAGCAGCTGCTGTGTGAGCAGCCCCACAATTTGGTGGCCATGCCATCAGGGTTGATGGGTGTCCCAAAAACACAGTGGGTATAGAACACATCGTTATCGAAGAGATAAAGTGACCTACATCATTTCATCCCGGAGTGCGTGTGCGTGTGTGTGTGTGTGCGCGTGTGTGCAAAATCGTGGGCAGCTAAAAGTGACTTGTTCGCAGCACTTAATAAACGATATGACACCTCCCTTCGCTCCTCACTATTCACCTTTCAAATGGCGTTCTCCCTCTAGTTCGTTGCTCTTCTTCCTTTTCCTCTCCACTAGCACCGTCAAGGAGCCATTAACCTACTTCTGGAGGTTCTTCAGTAATGTAGATAGGCAGCTCAAGTGGCCCTTGTCTGTCAGGGAACGCCGCAGACCTTCTTAATCTAGTGTGGCCTTCAGTGGTAGCCAAGCAGACGCCATTTTACCCAGCCGATGGGCCAGCCCAGCGCCCGGCGCAGTTACAGCTCGCCGCGATCATTGGGCATGCAAACGACAAGTCGACAACTGAACGCTGTTCTCAGTCTTCACAACCATTGATCAAGCAGGCATATATCATGTTCAATACAGCAAAAGCACGTCCATGTGAAGATACAACGTCATGCACTAGTGTTCCTTTGTATCATGTGTAGCTACTGCATTCATTACAGTTTGGTGCTGAAGGGGTTAGCTACCATTGTAATGCCAGTGCTAGCTGGTTGCCAACAATAATTTATACAGTACGTGCAGTCTTACTGCCATGTAATGGCTAGGTACGGATCTCCGGCATTCAGCTTCTCCTCCACATTTCCCCAGGCCTCCATGAAAGAGTGACACATCTTCTGGCAGCCCTTGCTGGATGTGATAGAGTACGTCTCTCTGGCAGTTAACTTCTCAGCTATGCGATGCAGCAGTTCGGTTCTCTCCTTTCCTCCTTCTGTGGCTACCTTCAGCTCTTCAAAGTATGTAATGGCCTGCTGGAGAAATGCTATGGTCTGCCTTAGCTGTCCTCTTTCTTGTTCTAGGGAGCGCTTTTGGGACTCCAGTGCAGATATGTTGCGTTCGATATCTCTAATTTGCGAATTCTGCCTTTGAATTTCACTGTTTTTGTTAGAAATTGAATTTTGTTTCTCAGAAATTGCTCTTTGTTGCTGATCAATTCTCTTCTGAGCATCTGCAATGGCTGTGCCACCAATTGCTGCTACAGCTGGCGCAGTCACAAAAAGGGATGGAGGGAAGAAGACACCGAGCACACCAGCAGCCACACCTCCTGCGACTGTTCCAGCGGTTGAGTTATCTTTGCTTCTTTGTGCATCACGCTTTCTGCTCTCTGCTCTTTGGAGTTCTTGCTTATAGTCCTCCAGGACAGCATTCATACCTGCTTTCTCAGCCTCCAGCCTATTAACTGAGGCCCTTTGTTGGCGCAGTGAATCTTCGGCATCTCCTATCTTCCTATGCAACACTTTCTCCTCCTCCTTCAGCTCATCATCTCTAACTTTTAGAAAGTCTACCTTCTTTTTGGTTTCTTCAATCAACCTTCTAGCAGTACCAGTAAGACTCTCCAGTTGCTTCTGAGCCTCCTTTACATCACCACTTTTGAATGTTTCTGAGACCTGGACAACCAGGCCAAGACTCTCACGACCAGTAACTGCCATTGCTCTGTCCAAATTCTGCCTTGCAAGGAAAGCTGTACAGGTTATATATTCATCTCCACACGCAATACTATATCCTTATATGGCAATTCTCTGAATCAGTGTCATTTCGATTTGTGGGTTTTCAAGGAATTTCGTAGCTGCACCCATAGATATGTATATAAGCTGTACTCTTCACTGAGGTACTCATTGTTGCCATTCACAGTTTGTTCTCCACA
>OX465045.1:2691632-2778570 GCA_949841015.1 Aplysina aerophoba
TCCGCCAACATGTGGCCAAGAGCAGCTGCAGGCGTCAGGAGTGGGTGAGGGTGTAGACGCATTCGTCAGAGACTTAAATGAAACAGCACACCACATATATAACAGCTAATACAAACTCAGGGTGCACGTCACAAACAGACGCTGCACTGAACCTCTGCTTACACTGCAGCCCGTCCACTGATGTGTGCCCCAAGCACGGTGCACTGGCCATCACAATCTGCAGTGCCTCATCCACACTGAGGAGTGGGTAAGGGGAGTGCCTTGGACGGAGGGCCACCTTGTGAAAGTCACTCTTGCTCCTTCCCCCCTCTCTACTCTTCACTCGGCCATGGGGACAGACGTGGGCGCGATGACTGGTGGCTCCACTGGAGGGCTGCTGCTGCAGTGCTGTGTGGGTGTTCTCTACTGCTGCCACTCTACCGTGGAGCAGGTCTGAACAGGTAGAAGTGCATGAGGCAGTCAGTCAACGCCACGCCATACCACAAACCACCCACGCTTGCATATGAGCTGGTCAGTGGCAGCAGGCGTGATCTACCTCAGCTCAGCTCAACACACTGATGTTGCTGGGTGGTGCAGTGGAGCCTACCTAGGGCATGTGGGAGGGCAGGAAGGATGAACTCGAGGCATTCTCGGGAGGCCTTTGTGCTGCCCGGGAGGTTGACTATGAGCGTACGCCCCCTGGTCCCACAAGCAGGACTGCAAATTAGTAGAAGCAAAAGGAAAAGGGTGAAGATAGGCAGTGTGAATAGGTAGGGCAAGTGGGAGGGGACATGCAGGACTGCACTGGTGTAGAATGGAAGTGAATGCTACAAGCAACATTCCAATAATGGGTTCCAGTTCACTACCACACAACATCTTACCATGACAACATGGCCATCCATGTGACTGTAAGACTATTTGAAATTATTGCCACAACAATCCCTGGTGCTTCTTTCTCAAGCATTGGCCGCGTGGCCTCTGGCGTTACATCTCGAGGGGAGAACCCAGTGCCTCCTGTTGTGAGGACCAACGAGAGCCTCTGCACATCGGCCCAGTCCCTGAGAACTGCCTGTATAGCTTCCACCTCATCTGGAACGCACCTAAGCTCAATGGCACTACCCGGGACACCGAGGCTGCATGGGAGAGCACAGACATGCAACACCACTACCACCAGCTAGCTAGTGGTCTCACAAACCACATTCTTGGCTTGCTGCACCCTTAATTGACAGATCATACACAACAACACCCATTGCAATAGTGCATCACTTTCAGCAAGGTGTCCTGCATCTATGCACTGGTCTGTATACTGCACCCTGCATTCACATTGGTCAGGACATGTACAATGGGCAAAGCTCACAACATCCAACTTTCAGTTCAACAAAATCGTTTGATTCTGTTTGACCACACTGGTTGTGTACAGGGGGCACCTGGACCAAAGTTACAAGCCTTGGTAGTCAATGGATTAACTAACTAACCTAATTGACTGGCTATCCATTGCACATGTAGAGCTTTGCTGGTGGTCCCACACACCACATTCTTGGCTTCAGTCAGTTCAGTTGTGCATATATGCCGTGTACATCTGGGTTCTGTTGACTTCTGCATGACCTGCAGATAGCTACAGCACTCAGTTTGGTTAGAGTTATAGTTCGAGTGCACCACAGCACAAGCTTGATAACTGCTCAAGGATGTCTGTCTCACCGTGCACATGTGCACGGAGATATATCTCCAATTTCCACTAGCTATAGGCTCTGAACATATCCCATATGAAGAGACACATACAGTACATACCAATTGTACAGTGTAACAGCAATTTGTGTGTCTGAGTACAGCATGCTATATAGTGGCGATGCTACAGGACATGTCTTATCATTAAACACAACCAATTGGGACCAGGCTCAGGCTTGAGAGGCTTCACTGATCCCTGACCTTTTCAGTTATTCCTGGAATAGTTGTTGTGCGCTGCTGTTTAACTGTTGTAAACAAAATTTCCCAAAGGATACCTGCCATTGCCATGCCCATTAAGTCCATTTGCACTTTAATGGAAGTGTGTATGCCTAAAGGTGGGTTTCTAAGAACTGCTATATACTATGTACCCTCATTGAATACATCTGCAACATGTTCCCACTCCCCACAAGGCTGTAAACACGGTCACCTTCCCTCAGCTGTGAAAACAAGGCTCTCTGAACTGCTCAGACATAAGGAACTGTACTATACATCATAACCATGGCAGTGGTACAATATAAAGTACATGTGAATGAGCAACTAGTACTGTGTTGGAGTTCAACCCTGCTCACGGTCAGTAGGTGTGTGTACAGCAAAGATTTTACAATGTAGCTTCTTCAAATGCATAGTCAAAGGTCAGTAGTGCACACTCTACATGGTAATAGTACTTGTTTACCTCAGGCCACGCTACACTGCATCGGGTCACATTAAAGTCTGTATATAGGCACTTCTTGGCAGTGTAGAATATCCCTGCTATTGACACTGTTATGTATCAAATGTGTCTGATGGGGATGGTGGTGTCAGGGCTAACTCTTGCCGTTCTTGCTGTGCTCTGATCCTTCCGGTCTGCCTTCTTCATCATTCTCATCATGTGAATCCTCCGACACTAGCAGGAGAAAGTGATGACATGCAGGTTAAGTGAATGGAACTGGTTAAATATGCAGCATTGAAAGTGGCAGAGAAGAGTCATGCTCCAAACCATGACATTCATGTGCCTCAATGTTAGTCACAGCTAGCCACATGTGTGAGTGGCAGATTGAGATCCAATAATCTTGTTCCAGGGTCACAGTTTAAGGGCAATCCCTGTAAAAGGTACACATACCACCCCATGGTAACTAGAGATTGATAAAAGGTGGAGGAATGCTGATGGAAGATAGAATCAGCAACCAACGACAGGATGAAACGTCTCATGATCAGTATAGTAACTGTTAAGTGCTGATATCTTTGAACCTTGCCCTTCCATTCACGTGTAGGCAGCTGCAGATTATTTCTAGCGTGTCAATTGACAATCACGGTGAAGTTTTTGTCTTTGTACTATGGCTTGGACACTTGTACTTCACCCCTCAACTCTCAAGAATGCCATGGCGATTGATACAGCAGTAAGCAGCTGCTGTGTGAGCAGTATAACAGCATGTGGCCTCATAATTTGGTGGCCATGCCATCAGGTTTGATGGGTGTCCCAAAAACACAGTGGGTATAGAACACATCGATATCGAAGGGATAAAGTGACCTACATCATTTCATCCCAAGTGTGTGGGTGGGGGTGGGGTGGGGGGTTGCAAAATCGTTGGCAGCTAACTGGCAGCTAAAAGTGATAGTAACTGTTAAGTGCTGATATCTTTGAACCTTGCCCTTCCGTTCACGTGTAGGCAGCTGCAGATTATTTCTAGCGTGTCAATTGACAATCACGGTGAAGTTTTTGTCTCAGGGGGGTTGCAAAATCGTTAACGTTGGCAGCTAACAGGCAGCTAAAAGTGAACTTGTCCACAGCACTTAATAAACGATATGACACCTCCCTTCGCTCCTCAATATTCACCCTTGGCCTTCAAATGGCGTTCTTGCTCCCCGGTCCGCTCGCTCTCGAGCTCGCTGCCCTGCTTCCTTTCCCTCTCCACTAGCACAGTCAAGGAGCCATTAACCTACTTCTGGAGGTCCTTCAGTGACGCAGATAGGCAGCTCAAGTGGCCCTTGTCTGTCAAGGAACGCCGCAGACCTTCTTAATCTAGTATGGCCTTCAGTGGTCGTCAAGGCAGACGCCATTTTACCCAGCCGATGGGCTGGCCCAGCGCCTGGCGCAGTTACAGCTCGCCGCGATTCATTGGGCATGCAAACGACAAGTCGACAACTGAACGCTGTACTCAGTCTTCACAACCATTGATCAAGCAGGCATATATCATGTTTAATACAGCAAAAGCACGTCCATGTGAAGATACAACGTCACTAGTGTTCCTTTGTATCATGTGTAGCTACTGCATTCATTGCAGTTTGGTGCTGAAGGGGTTAGCTACCATTGTAATGTC
The DNA here is from genome assembly GCA_949841015.1 of Aplysina aerophoba. Lineage (NCBI taxonomy): Eukaryota > Metazoa > Porifera > Demospongiae > Verongiida > Aplysinidae > Aplysina > Aplysina aerophoba. The sequence goes on from OX465045.1 coordinate 2,695,634, forward strand.
AGTGCTAGCTGGTTGCCAACAATAATTTATACAGTACGTGCAGTCTTACTGCCATGTAATGGCTAGGTACGGATCTCCGGCATTCAGCTTCTCCTCCACATTTCCCCAGGCCTCCATGAAAGAGTGACACATCTTCTGGCAACCCTTGCTGGATGTGATGGAGTACGTCTCTCTGGCAGTTAACTTCTCAGCTATGCGATGCAGCAGTTCGGTTCTCTCCTTTCCTCCTTCTGTGGCCACCTTTAGCTCTTCAAAGTATGTAATGGCCTGCTGGAGAAATGCTATGGTCTGTCTTAGCTGTCCTCTTTCTTGTTCTAGGGAGCGCTTTTGGGACTCCAGTGCAGATATGTTGCGTTCGATATCTCTAATTTGCGAATTCTGCCTTTGAATTTCACTGTTTTTGTTAGATATTGAATTTTGTTTCTCAGAAATTGCTCTTTGTTGCTGATCAATTCTCTTCTGAGCATCTGCAATGGCTGTGCCACCAATTGCTGCTACAGCTGGCGCAGTCACAAAAAGGGATGGAGGGAATAAGACACCGAGCACACCAGCAGCCACACCTCCTGCGACTGTTCCAGCGGTTGAGTTATCTTTGCTTCTTTGTGCATCACGCTTTCTGCTCTCTGCTCTTTGGAGTTCTTGCTTATAGTCCTCCAGGACAGCATTCATCCCTGCTTTCTCAGCCTCCAGCCTATTAACTGAGGCCCTTTGTTGGCGCAGTGAATCTTCGGCATCTCCTATCTTCCTATGCAACACTTTCTCCTCCTCCTTCAGCTCATCATCTCTAACTTTTAGAAAGTCTACCTTCTTTTTGGTTTCTTCAATCAACCTTCTAGCAGTACCAGTAAGACTCTCCAGTTGCTTCTGAGCCTCCTTTACATCACCACTTTTGAATGTTTCAGAGACCTGGACAACCAGGCCAAGACTCTCACGACCAGTAACTGCCATTGCTCTGTCCAAATTCTGCCTTGCAAGGAAAGCTGTATAGGTTATATATTCATCTCCACGCGCAATACTATCCTTATATGGCAATTCTCTGAATCAGTGTCATTTCGATTTGTGGGTTTTCAAGGAATTTCGTAGCTGCACCCATAGATGTGCATATAAGCTGTACTCTTCACTCCCCCCTTTCACACGGGCACCGCGATCCGGGTTCGAACCCGGGTTCGAACCCGGATCGACCCCGGGTTCGAACCCGGATCGACCCCGGTTACGTTCACACGGGCAGCAACATTCTTGTGGTTAATGATGTCACCCCAGAGATAAACACATGGCGACGCTGCGTTCATTAGTGCAAGATAAGATGGCGGCAACGGCAATGATCGTGATTTTCCTTTGTTTCGGACTATTGTCCATGGCGTGGATCAGGCAGCGTCGCAGGATGCGTTTCAGGAGAAGGAGAAGGCGAACGTGCGCTGAAAGCCTTGCCTTGCTAGGTCTTCGGCAATCGTGCGGAAGACGTTGTCGTTCCGCACTGCACCCCGAAGCTGGCTCTGAATCCTCTCCTCGCTCCATATCTGCAACAGCAGCTTCGTCTCGTGATCGCTCCACGTTCGCCTTTCTCCGCCATTTCCTCACACTTGAGATACGGTTATGACGTAATCGGATCGTGATACCGGATCGAAACCCTGCTCCGCTGCCGGATCTGTAACCCGGGTTCGATCCGGGTCGAACCCGGATCGAACCCGGGTTAATGTGCCCGTGTGAACACCAAAACCCAGATATAACCCGGATCGCGGTGCCCGTATGAAAGGGGGGACTGAGGTACTCATTGTTGCGATTCACAGTTTGTTCTCCGCACCAGGAAACTTTGCACAGATATCAACAAGGAACGAAGACGTCATGGCAGAAGAATGTGTTGAAGTGGAGGTAAAAGAATGCGCTGAGAAGATGGCTTGCGTTAAGATTGGTTCTGAGGAATTCTCGATAGTTGAGGTGCCTTCCAGTGGAACCGCTGTAGTGAGGAAGCAGAGAGAGCATCTGCTGGGATCAATTGATCTGCCAGCTCTTGTGGAAGATCTTGGCCGTGTGGGGAACTTTGTCAGGCTGGCATACAATGGAGCAGCTGGCCACACAGAGTTGCAGATCCAGATCCGAGAGATTGGATATGATGTCACCAAGCTCTGTGACAAATCGGCGGTCACTGTGTCTAAGTTCAAGCAGGCCTCTGGGAGCATTTTGGATGACCTCCAAGGGACCTATCAGTTTCTGCTTGACGGTCTGGAGGACATTGCTCTGGAGACCTTGGCATCGGTGAGCGAAGTGGCCAAGGGCATGGCAACAGCAGCTGAGGAACTCCACAAAGACTTTGCTGATGAATCACTCAAGGTGGAGGGAGTGTTGAAGGACACCATGAAGGAAAAGAGAGACGAGGAGAGGAAGAAAAAGGAGATAGAAGAAAAGCTAAGAAAGTTTGAAATGGATAGGATTCGTGCAGAAAAGCAGCGGGAAGCTTTAGAGCAGGAGCATACAGAGTGTGAAAAGCGATACAGAGAAGCAGAAGAGAAGCAGGAGAAGGCACAAGCATCTGCTGCAAACCCATTTAAAGCCATTGCAAATGCTTTTGTATCTCCTCTTGGATTCACAGCTTTTGACACCGAAAGTGACAAAGAGAGGGCAAAGGAATACCGGGAAGAGAAGCTGAAACATCTTGACGACATGAAACAGCAAAGAGAACAGCGACGTGCAGCTCTTGAAGAGATTGCTGTATTTGCCAAGCATATCATTGACTGCAGAGAAGATGCTGACCTTGCAGATGCCGCCATTGATGCCCTGCACAAGGCCATGGGTGGCCTGCAGAAGCTGTCTGCCCTCATGCTGAAGGTTGCCTTGTTCTGGAAGCAGATGCAGATGCATTGTGAGACACTGGCCAGAGATAAGATGCAAAAGATGATAATTAGAGCAATGAAACGACCTGAAAAGGAGCGTTTGCGTGTGTGGACTGCAACAGGTTTCAAGACACAGGCCATCACGTACTATGCTCAGTGGGTTGCCCTTGATGATGTATGCGCAATCTACATGGCCAAAATCAAAGAGACCCAGAAAACCCTCTACAGCTATTTGACAGAGAATCCTACTCTCAGTGAGTCACGGGCAAATGTTCGCCAGCTTGCAATCCAATTCAGCGATGACTTAAAGAGAGCTCACAGTGAAATTGATGAGAAGAATGCAGCCGATGAAGATGAGATTGCCAGGATGCTTGAGAATGGATCCAGTGGTGTGTGATAGCTAGCCAGTTGCACTTGCTGAAGATTACTGTAGACATAAGATGGTACACTCATGCATTAGGCTAAACGTGTAGTGATATAGGTAACTGTAGGCATTGAAACCCTTAGCATAAGTGATAGCTGATTCTATACGGATGTAGCTATTGATACATGTGTATCTGGCGTGTGCGTTAATTATATTATTTCTGAAGGCACTTATATGGTTTCAATGGGAACAGGTATAGGCTAACAGTCACAGTGTGACTGTGCACTCTATAAGCAAGATGGGGAACTTAGGCCCAATAAGGGCGAATGAGGGCAAAACAGCTGTCTGTGGTCCTTCATTGCACAAGGGACATGCTACATGTGATCAGACCACCATTGTCTTGCAATGTACGGTATTTGGAGCCAAGATGTGGTCGTATCCAGCTGTATAAATTGTGTAACTAATACAGCACAACCCAACTCGTGTCAATGCTGATACACATGCCTACATTGCATATTCAACACGTAGGCTCTAATACATAGGTATGGCTGAAGTTGCATGTAGGTGTGGCCATGCATGTGTGGTCAGTGGGCAATTGCAGAATATGACCATGCAGGAGAGCTTGACATGCAGGATCAATGCAGAGACTAATGTTTGATGCACATTACTTCAATGCATTACACATGTATGGTTTGTTGCCCAAACAGCCAATACCATACATGCATGTGCAGCAGTGAACTGTTACAGATTACCATACTGTATATATTCCGGCATGCAGACCACCATGCAGTCACATTGACACTATATATTCATGTGTGTGTGTGTGTGTGTGTGTGTGTGTGTGTGTGTGTGTGTGTGTGTGTGTGTGTGTGTGTTGCATGTGTGTGGTGTGAATTGCATACAGTTCCAGGAATGTCTAATATGGATGCTGATCAATGAACTATACAAGCTTGGACTGTGCAAGAAAACTCCACGTACAGCTAAGCTTGCTCACAGATAGTATGTGTAGTGATGCTGAGTCGTTGCTCCATATTGACATTTGTGACTGTCATTAGCTGGGAATAGTCTTGCACCATATTTTACCACATACGTAGTATTAGATGTGATACGTCAGTAGCATGGCCTGCACCTTGCTGCCCCTCTGCAGCTGTGTGAGGTGCTGGGTGCGAGGTGGCAGGACCAGCAAGGCGTTGGCACTGCGCACACTCAGTAGGCGGCTGCTGCACTGGCTGCCAGTACTGACTGCAAGGGGACAGTCCCTGTGGGGCACCCACTGCAGGACAGCACGGTGGTACTCCAGTCGGGGGTCAAGGGTCACATCAAAGGACAACTGGAGAAGTAATGCAGAGGGGGAGTAGGAGTGTAGGGGGATTGAGTGAGGTGGGAGAGGGGGAAGTGGCTGAGCATGTCACGTACAGTACCTCAGCTGTCACCACTGTGGTGAGGTGCTGTCTGTGTCTGGCCATCTTCCGCAAGGCAGGGAGAGCAAACAGGTGCAGTGTCACCAGGTAGGACACTGGGTTGCCTGCAGCGTGAACACACACACACACACACACACACACACACACACACACACACACACACACACACACACACACACACACACACACACACACACACACACACACACACACACACACACACACACACACACACACACACACACACACACACACACACACACACACACACACACACACACACACACACACACACACACACACACACACACACACACACACACACACACACACACACACACACACACACACACACACACACACACACACACACACACACACACACACACACACACACACACACACACTTGTTCATCAATGAATAGACTTCATTGCGGTAAAGAGGGAGTGCACTGTTCCAGGAATTTCTAATATAGATGTTGATCAATGAATAACCTTGAGCTCCTTGTGGTAGTGGGGGAGTATATATATAGACATGCAGGGGAGTGGTCCGGTATGAATAAGTCAGCTGGTCACAAGACCGACCTCCCACAGTGAGCTGAGTCATGTGAGATTCCTTGTTAAAACTTGTTTCTATTGTTTGAAATCATGCACACCGTGCAATTGTGTATCTGCACTGTAGGCACTGAATATACAGTATATGACAGAGCTGTGTTTACACAGCTGTATGTGTTGTGCTGTGGGAGTGGAATAGCATGCAGTTCCACGAAGATCAAATATGGATGTTGATCAATGAATATACTTGTGGTATTGGGGGAGTGTATAGACATATGCAGGGGAGTGGTCCGGCACGGATGAGTCTAAGGCAGGCAGGGATACTGACCTCCTACAGTGAAATGTAGTCACAGGATACGTAGCTTTGCATGTATTATTATACTAGGGCTTTCATAGTGCTAGGAGACTTCAACGCACATGCCATTAAGGTGTACTAAATATCAATGATTTGTGATGGCTGTACTGACTGTGCCATTCAGCCATTCCTTTCAATACTGCTCTTTCAAGTTCTGCATGGCAACCTTCAAAGCCTATGCAGGCACTAGCGTTTGTCTGACTCAGTATGATCCGAGGAAGAACTCTTTAATACAGGAAGATGAGGTTATGAAATACAATAGCGAGCTGTACCCACACAAACTATACAAGCTTGGACTGTGCTAGAAAAACTCCACTTACAGCTAAGCTTGTTCACAGATAGTATGTGTAGTGATGCTGAGTTGTTGCTCCATATTGACATTTGTGACTGTCATTAGCTGGCAATAGTCTCGCACCATATTACCACCGATGTAGTATTAGATGTGATATGTCAGTAGCATGGCCTGCACCTTGCTGCCCCTCTGCAGCTGTGTGAGGTGCTGGGTGCGAGGTGGCAGGACCAGCAAGGCGTTGGCACTGCGCACACTCAGTAGGCGGCTGCTGCACTGGCTGCCAGTACTGACTGCAAGGGGACAGTCCCTGTGGGGCACCCACTGCAGGACAGCACGGTGGTACTCCGGTCGGGGGTCAAGGGTCACATCAAAGGACAACTGGAGAAGTAATGCAGAGGGGGAGTAGGAGTGTAGGGGGATTGAGTGAGGTGGGAGAGGGGGAAGTGGCTGAGCATGTTATGTACAGTACCTCAGCTGTCACCACTGTGGTGAGGTGCTGTCTGTGTCTGGCCATCTTCCGCAAGGCAGGGAGAGCAAACAGGTGCAGTGTCACCAGGCAGGACACTGGGTTGCCTGCAGCGTGAACACACACACACACACACACACACACACACACACACACACACACACACACACACACACACACACACACACACACACACACACACACACACACACACACACACACACACACACACACACACACATACACACACTTTGCATTGACTGGAATGCATCATCCTTGTCTGCACATACGTATATGGCACAGTCAGTTACAGCATTGCATGCACCAGGCAGGGCCCATCCACTCACCCGGGAGAGCGAAAAGCAGCTTCCTCTTACCATCCACTTCCAGAGTGGCAAATGTAGTGGGCTTTCTACACACAAAACACCAATACAAATTCAACACCAAGATAGATGTGCACATCATGTCATGTACAAGTATGTAGGACATGTGATAGTGGCACACACCCTGGCTTCATGAGGACCCTGCCAAAATGAACTGTAGCACCAATTTCTTCCAGGGTGGCTTTGAGGTAATCTTTCTCACCCATGGACACGCCCCCCGAGCTGATGAGCACATCTGCCTCGCTCAGTCCTTCCAGGAGTCGGGTCTTGAGTGTGACAGGGCTATAGAAGGGGGAATGGTGGACGTGGTGCCACACAGTGACATGTGTGTGCTCGCATAGCCAGTGCCAGCACAGAACACCCACAGCAAACAGTAGCACACTAACGCATGCATATGCTAAACAGAGAGTGTAGTGCCACATGACTCACTCGTCCTCTGCTAGCCCAGCATCATGGCAATCAAAACCTTGCTCCCTCAAGGTGGCCATTAGAGTGGTTTTGTTGCTGTCATAGATCTGCCCTGCCCGCAGGGCTTGGCCAGGCTCAACCACCTGTGGACACACACGCAGCACTAGGTGCTTACGCATATGCAACCACCCACTCACTCCAATACATGCTCACACACACACACACTCGCTTCCCTCATGAGCCACCCTCCTACACAGCCACTACCAGTGTAAATTTCACAAGCATGTGCGCATATGCAAAGAAATGGAGTTCTTACTGTGTGTGGAGCCATCTTGAACACAATCAGTCCTACCTCATTTCCGGTGGAGAGCACTGCTACACGGGGCCTCCTGTAGACCTCCACCTTGGTCACGCCCACAGTGGCCATCAGCCCCAACTCTGCAGGCCCCAGGCGCTCTCCCTCCCTCAGCACAACTTCACTGGCACGCACATCAGAGCCCACTGACCTGAGGGGGAGGGAGAGGGGGTGGGAGGCAGCACACACACACACAGTGACACCACTGAGGGGGGGTGTATGTTATGGGTCCACTCTGGCGTTACGTACCTGATATCATGCCCACATGCTACTGTAGTCAATATCTCCACCCGCTTCTCTTCCGTCCCCTGCAAGTCCGAAATCAAAGGAGTCTGCATAATACAACCCTACATGGGTCGTGCTGTTGTACTCTCTATCATGTGTCCTGAAGGGCCACATGCCCTTCAAGCTGCTTGATACAACATGTGTAGTAGACTCATGCTCTTACTCCTCACATCAGCACTGCTTTCAACCAGTGCAGTGTCCTCCACTTGCACCACTGCGTCAGCCCCCTCGGGAATGGGGGCACCTGTTGTGACCCGAGCCACGCACCCCGGGGTGACCCTGATGGAAGGCCTCTCCCCGGCACTCACGGGCCCCACCACCTCCCTCACCCCCGGCCCATCAGCACTCAACACTGCATAGCCATCCTTGATGGAGGCAGGGAAGGGAGGGACAGGACTCCTGGCAACAACGTCCTCTGCCAACACGTGGCCAAGAGCAGCTGCAGGCGTCAGGAGTGGGTGAGGGTGTAGACGCATTCGTCAGAGACTTTGAATGAAACAGCACGCCACATATATAACAGCTAATACAAACACAGGGTGCACGTCGCAAACAGATGCTGCACTGAACCTATGCTTACACTGCAGCCCGTCCACTGATGTGTGCCCCAAGCACGGTGCACTGGCCATCACAATCTGCAGTGCCTCATCCACACTGAGGAGTGGGTAAGGGGAGTGCCTTGGACGGAGGGCCACCTTGTGAAAGTCACTCTTGCTCCTTCCCCCCTCTCTACTCTTCACTCGGCCATGGGGACAGACGTGGGCGCGATGACTGGTGGCTCCACTGGAGGGCTGCTGCTGCAGTGCTGTGTGGGTGTTCTCTACTGCTGCCACTCTACCGTGGAGCAGGTCTGAACAGGTAGAAGTGCATGAGGCAGTCAGTCAACGCCACGCCATACCACAAACCACCCACACTTGCATATGAGCTGGTCAGTGGCAGCAGGCGTGATCTACCTCAGCTAAGCTCAACACACTGATGTTGCTGGGTGGTGCAGTGGAGCCTACCTAGGGCATGTGGGAGGGCAGGAAGGATGAACTCGAGGCATTCTCGGGAGGCCTTTGTGCTGCCCGGGAGGTTGACTATGAGCGTACGCCCCCTGGTCCCACAAGCAGGACTGCAAATTAGTAGAAGCAAAAGGAAAAGGGTGAAGATAGGCAGTGTGAATAGGTAGGGCAAGTGGGAGGGGACATGCAGGACTGCACTGGTGTAGAATGAAGGTGAATGCTACAAGCAACATTCCAATAATGGGTTCCAGTTTACTACCACACAACATCTTACCGTGACAACATGGCCATCCGCGTGACTGTAAGACTATTTGAAATCATTGCCACAACAATCCCTGGTGCTTCTTTCTCAAGCATTGGCCGCGTGGCCTCTGGCGTTACATCTCGAGGGGAGAACCCAGTGCCTCCTGTTGTGAGGACCAGCGAGAGCCTCTGCACATCGGCCCAGTCCCTGAGAACTGCCTGTATAGCTTCCACCTCATCCGGAACGCACCTAAGCTCAATGGCACTACCCGGGACACCGAGGCTGCATGGGAGAGCACAGACATGCAACACCACTACCACCACACAGCAACTAGCACACAACATAGCACACACTTAATACAACGACATACAAGCACATAGTTGCTGCAGTGAACTGATCAATGCTCCCTAGCTACGTACATGTAGCACAACCAACATTGATGACAATTACAATACTTTCTCCTTCCCCCCCACAGGACACCCCCCTCCCCACAGGACAACCCCCCTCCCCCCCCCCCCACAGGACATTCTACAGTTTCCACTTTACAGTAGGTACTATTCACATACGCTGCACTACTGTGGCATCACTATAGCAACCATGCAGTGGTACAGCTGATTTCAGGCACTTCAGGGCAACCCCACCCCACCCGTCCTCTCCACTCAAGGACTGACAATCTCATTGCAATTCAAGCATTGAGTATGCCGTGCCTTACCAGTGTGCTGACTGACATGTGACTGCATAACAACACCATACTAGTGGTGGGGAGGTTATTAATGCTCCCTCTCTGTTCCTGTAACAAGCATCTTTACACCTTCAGCACAGTGAATGGGTGAATTGGAGTACAGAGGGGCTCCCATTGGCAGGGGCAGTGTTGGGTCAATGAGAAGCCATACACACTCTCTTCCTCACACGGCTTCTGCATGCACAGGCCAAGGGTGTACCATATAGAGATATAGTAGTACAATAGAGGAGAAGTATATAGCCAGATTGCTAAGGGAGCCTGAGGGAGTGTGTTGTAAGTGGTGTACAGTAGAAGAAGCGTAGTGCCTACCACATCATCATCAAGGAGTGCAAGTAGATTAGCAATGTATTTGTTTCAGTTGGTACAGTTAATCCTCTGGTGTGCTGTCTGTGCCGTGAAGGTGAGCGGAAGCCAGCAGACACTGACAGAGAGACTACCTACCTACATCACACCACACTTAAAACATATCATCAGTGGTCCATATCTGCATGCCATCCAGGTGAGTGAACAGGGCCTGAACAGGCGCTTCCTGCCACAGCCAAGACCCATGGTTACGCCAGAGGTGAGCTGGAGAGAGGGGCAAGCTTCTAGCAAACATTTGAGGAGATACTAGTGACCGTGATCATTTCTCCTACAGAGTGACCAGTCCAGGCAGCCTTTGTTTGATCGCCTACTGACACCACTTGACTTGCAAGACTACGTCCGGGCAGAGCGCAGTGTCAAGGTGGAAACGTCCACCACTGAACTGAAACTGGCAAAAGGCAACACAGATGGCATCCGACGAGTGCTCAGGGTTCCCCTGGTCCGTCCCTCCCAACTGGTGTCCTCAGATGCCTACTACGTACAAGTTGATGTTGGCCTTAGGGCAGCAGGTGGAGAGTGTAGGCCCATGATGTTTCTTAGTGACAACCGTAATGCAGTGGGCTTTGCTCTACTGAGCACGCTGGAGGACACCACTGAAGTGTGTTTGGGAAGGGAAGGAGAGGAGACATTTCCAAATGGACTAACACAAGCTCGTACAGTAGGGGAAACCACAAGGGGATCTAACCAATCAGATCCTACGACTCAAGGCACTGGCGACGATGCTGTTGATAGAAATAGCAGAAAACGACGATGGGAATTTGGTGACAGCGATGATGACAGTGATGACAGTGTTGACAATGATGACTACAGTGAAGACGATAGTGATGATAACAGTGATGATAGCAAAGACAGCAGTGATAGCATCAATGAAGACAGTGCCGATGACAGCGATGATGACAGTGATTATCACAGCAATGATGACAGCGATGATGACAGCGATTATCACAGCAATGATGACACAGATGATGACAGCGATGAGGAAGACAATAGAACCAGTAGCATTGAAGGTGGGACTTCACCTCCACAACCAGCCATGGCCCCAAGCACTGGTTCCATCACAAGAGTACCAGCACATGCAACAAGACTGCTATTCAAACCAAGGAACTCCTCCTGGGGCTCATGCTCGGTGCCACAGGTCGCTGGTGCCACCAATGCAGTCATGTTCACACTCCCCACCAACCCCCAGAATGGGCTATTCCTTGACATCTACTTGGGCAGTGAGAAGCAAGCGATAGGCCTGCGGTACCTGTTCATCAGGCTTGTTCTGGAAACAGGCCCAGTAACAACAGCATAGGCGTACTCCATGCATGAGGTTGCGCAATTTTGCAGTTTTGTACAGCTGATGAATTTACCTGATGTGCTAAAATGAGAACTGTAATTATAGTGTAAGAGCATGATGGAGGTGCTGGGGCTAGCTGCACTCGATGCACACTCAAGATCAGCACAGCTAACCAGGTACTGACTGACACAGAAGAGTAGTATGCATAGGGCATGCACACACATATGGATCAGTGTGACTGCTTACATTCATCTTCATGAGAAAGTAATTACTATGCACCACGGGAGGGCAAAGTCAGTGTCCGCCAGTCCAACCTCCCCCACCTTGAAAACTCTTGAATGATTTCCTTCAGACTCGGACCACTCTTATCTTCTGCCTCTCCACGGTAGCATCGATCACTAACTACAAAAGGCAATAGTCAGCAAAGGACTCACGCTCATACTGTACGTACATGCAGGCCCATGAGCCGTCAAATAACATAGCTAGCACCCAATGCCATTGATGGCTAGAGTCTCGGGCGGATGCCTGTCATTGAATGGAATCATAGCAAGTGAAATGATGTGCATACAAACACCATCCCTACGGAAACCAGATCTCGTCATTCATATCTACCTGTAAGGATCCCACAAGTCCTTGCTTCTGTGTCACCCTCCGACATTCTGCTCTGCCAGCTACACTAGGTCACGTGCCATTGAGCGACAAAATGGCGGAGTGGTCAAACAAGCTAGCTTTCATTGCAGGCGGTTTGTCTGCCCTGACGCTGAGTGCAGGCGTCACCGCAATCCTTTGGGGATGGATGAAGAAGGACAGGGATGAAAACGCCTACGAGACGGAGCGATTGGTGAACCAGTACATGGCTTTCCACTACTCTCCTGCGGACGAGTATTTTGGCTACGATGTTGGTCCCAAAGAAGACGTTGACTTCCCTAAGAAGTGCGCAGAGCTGTGCATCAGTTATAAGAAGGTGCGGAACGTGTGCGTAGCTGCTCGCTGCAGCAGAGGACGCGCTTTCTGCGCACCCTCACCCTGTGACCAGATAGCTCTCACTTGGCCCATAGATCTACGTACTAGGCCCCGTGCGCTCGGCCCAACCGCACTGCAGTAGCTTCCACTTTGGGCATGAATGCAGGTTGGCACGTGGAGACTGCTTTGACATGGACAGTCCCTTTTCAAGAAGACTGTCATGACTTGTACTCCGAAGCTGTTACTGTATGCGGAGGTTAATTAGCAACACTAGTGGGACTAGCCTGCATGTTCAGTGCATTTTATCTCAGCTTGCACTGTAGATATGTATGCATGCTCCTTGTACAGTACCAGGTCCATTGCTGGTTGCCACACTACATTGTTACATACATGTTAGTGCTCACAAAGAGATGCACCCTCACAGTGTGTGTCTCTGTGTAGTGTGTGATGTACGCAGCGAGCTGAAGTGTACTGATCCATTTGTGCTTGTTCTCTCTACATGTGTGTGTGTGTGTGTGTGTGTGTGTGTGTGTGTGTGTGTGTGTGTGTGTGTGTGTGTGTGTGTGTGTGTGTGTGTGTGTGTGTGTGTGTGTGCATATGGTTGCAGGAGGATGTGCTGAGCAGGGCCTTGGACATTGGTTGTGCTGTGGGTCGGGCCTCCTTTGAGCTTGCTCGTTCATTCGATGAGGTGGTGGGGATTGACTTTTCATGTGCATTTGTGGCGCGGTGCAATGAGATGAAGTTCACGGGTCTCTCCAACTATGTTATGCCAGGCGAAGGGGAGCTGGGGTTGAACAAAGTGGCCAAAGTCGCTCCAGATATTGTGAGTTGAGTAACCCTCGTACTGTGAGTGTGGTGATGTCTGGGGTCTCTGCACCCTCCAGCATGGTATACCTGGCACACACTGGGCAGTGTATCTTGGTAGACTCTGTATTGGCTCCCACATTGCACTGCTGGCATTGGTGATCCTGCTGTCCAGCACACTCAGTGTATAATCTATATACTTGCAGGGTTACATATTATTGTATCCATACTTCACGATTCAGCGAATATGCAGCAGCAATTTATTATGTTTGTATCTGCATGTGAAGTGCTCAGGAGTGTAGACACACCTCTAGAGGCAGATATTAGTGCACCAGAATGCCTCTGGGATGGCTGAGGGACAGAACTCTGTTGTTTGCTCTATAGGAGAGGAGCCGGGTCACATTTACAGTGGGGAACGCCTGTGATCTCAGCCCCAGCCTTGGGCAGTTTGGCTGTGTCCTGGCTGCCAACCTGGTCTGCCGACTGCCGGACCCAATGGCCTTCCTGAACCGACTCCCCCACCTGGTGGTGCCGGGTGGGATTGTTGTCATGACAACACCCTACAGCTGGCTGGAGGAGTACACACCTAAGGTGACGAGTGCCTGTTGCTATGTCTAACACTTGTGAACTCACTGGTCGCATGTGAACCTCCAGGCTGTCAATGTTTAGTTGCTTATTTGTTTTCTGTTTCCCTAAAGCAAGACTGCTATGCCCATGATGTAAACAAGTATGTCGCCGGTTCTTTGTGGAAGCTTTCTTCATGCATATAAGAGAATCACAAACTCAAACAAATCAGCACTTTCATGAACGAACACGCAGTGTGTTAGGTTTAGAGATGGCTTAGGTACGTAAATACCATCATATGCTGAACTTGCATATTTACCATATTTACCATAATATAGTATAGTTAGTTTGTGTGCAATTAAGAAAACAAGACACGAGGGGAATCAATTACAGCTCAATATGCAGACACATACTGTATTATACTTGTTTACTTCATTGTACTTCTCCCGCTCATGAAGTGATGTTGACTGTTAGTTACTACACACACACACTCGTCCTGTGCTTCAGTAAATGTACCTGTGTTGCTTGCTCAGGACAAGTGGCTGGGAGGCTACGTCAACTCCAGAGGCGAGGCTGTGACTGGGTTCACCACTCTCAAAGCGGTGATGGAGCCACACTTTGAGCTAGAGAGTGCAGAGGACCTTCCACTGGTCATCAAGGAGACTGCACGCAAGCATCAGTGGACAGCGGCTCATGCAACTGTGTGGAGGAGGAAGCCGTAAATTATCATGAACCCCTTTAATATAGTTGGATTTTCTATTCTATTCACACTGCTCTGTCTGCAACAATCTTGGCCATAATTATTTTTATGACCACTTCCTATTCTGTTTTGCGGCGACCCTACTGCTGCTCCAGTGTGCTTGGTATATGGCACTTTCTGAACGGGCACTGAAGCAAACACACAAGCACATCGCATAGTAGTTGTTGCTGGCACTGCCTGCCAAACTCTAGGAGTAATTGAATAGGCATGTACTGTAAACTAACATTGCAGCACACATTTACAGTACATAGAAGACATCTAAGATACCTGCACTGTTATGGACCTGTGGGTAACACCCCATTTTTAACAGTGCATCACTTGAGTTCAAATCCTACAATAAATTTAGAACAATAAATTCAATATTACAGTTGCGCATGCCACATCAACAAGGGGAATTCGAATCAATGTAGCAAAGTGTAGTACTTATTGTCACACCAGCACCAGAACATACACTTTCATGCATCAGGCTCTGGTGTTAGTATTGTGCTACGCATCAAAACAACAACCACGAATGCACAATCCCTCAGGTGTCTAGTCATAGGACATTGAAGCACTCACCTCTACACTATAACAGAAGCATGCAGCAACCGCCCATATCAGCCACACAGAAGGAGTGCCTGTCTGTGAGTCCCAGCAATGCTGCTGCTGCATCTGATAAAATGGGTCACCAAGTGTGTCGTATCTGGAGTACTAATTCTCACACCAGTCCTGAGGGTTCTATTGCAAATCATTGGGCACTATATCTCTCACTGTGTCAGGCTGCAGCTCTGTGTCGCCACTGTGTGGCTCCATTTCAACATCAGCAAACTGCAAGTAGCTGCAAATAACACAAGAGCATCCAATTGTGTGCATGCTGGCCATCTGTTACAAAGACAAACCTCAGAAGATGCTGTGGAAGTGGAAGGGTCTTCAGCAACTTTAGACGATCCTTGTAAACTAAGTTGGCTGAGATAGCGAAGCGGCAAAGTTCCTTCAGTGGGCGAACAGTGGTGGCTGTGTAGTGGAATGGAAAACGTTTGTACGTGTCAATACAAGCCACAGACCCATAGTTGAATGAGCCTGATTAGAACTATATTATACCATTGATACTTGTTGGAGAATCAATGATTATAGAGTATCTTAAACCTATGCTCATGTGGCATTATTACATTCCATTATAATACATTGTGACAGTCACCTTCTGTCTCTATAAGTGAAGCACATCTGTGACTCCCCGACCGTCTGGCCAGCTCCAACAACCGCGCCCCTCCCTTTGCAGCTACTCTGCAAGAGGCTCCAAATGCGAACAGCAGTTGCAGGCACCCTGCGGCCACTTTCCCTTCGTCTTCATTGCCAATGTACTTCTGACACACGTAGTGCGCTGCAGTATACCCATCCTGATCCTGTAGTCGGGGATCCGCCCCGCTACGGAGCAGTTCGTGTAGGCACTGCAAGCGAAGCTGCCGGGACGCGACATGCAGCGCCGTACGGGGTAAAGTGTACGCGCCACGTACCCAAGCACCAGACGATCCCCAAGAGTTGGGATCAGCACCCGACGACAAACACCTTGTCAGTGCCTCGATGTCGCCAAAGTGAGCAGCTTTTACGAGATCATTGCTCCACTCGAGCTCCAACTGCAAATCGTCCACCATTTTCCTCTCAATGTAGGATCGCGTGCTTGATCGCATGCATAACAGGAGAGCATCACGTGACCATGTCGAACGTGCACCTATTTTTTCTCCTGCTCCTCCTTCCTTTTCACGAGGAGTGTAGTGCCTCTCACAGCCCACAGAAGCTGTTCTTCCAGTCAGTCAGCTCCGGGCCAATTGTTGACACCGTGTACGGAAAGGTGAGACAGGGAGATTTGGTAGCTACTCAAGGGTGCAGACACCTATGCGGCTTTGGGGACGTAAGCCCGCACCCGTTTATAGCCTCACTCTGAATTTTTATGCATAGAATAGACATTGCTAACTTATGTTCACACACACCATGCATAAAATGGCCAAGCCCCTCCCCCCACCTACTCATCTGTGTCTACGCCCCCGCTCTTGGTAGCTCACTGCATATGTGACAAGAGCTGAGCCCAGACCCCATGGGGTGCACATGCACACTGTCACATGCAGGCATAGATAGTGTACCAGTTGTGGTTTGGCCTGCGGGGTTGCCATCATTAGGGGGGGGGGGGAGGGGTTTTGATTCTTATATTGATACTTTATGTAGCATTTTGAGTTGATCCGCTGCACGTGGCAAGCAATATATAATTGTATATGTTTATGAGAGCTAGGTACAGTGAGGCGTAATAGAAGGTCAGCAGTCTTCATTCCATACCGTTGTTTCAGCTATCATTTCCAACATGGCTATTTGTGTGGCCTTGATTACGTTAATCACTAGGCAGGTGTAAATCTGATGTTGCTGAAATTATATAAATTTGCTTGGTTAGCTTGGAGACTCGGCCGCAAATCATTGGACTTAGGTCATGGGAAGTTGCTCTCTAGAAATGCTCAGCGCTAATGGAGATCAATGCTGTTCTTCTTTTCCTTGCTCTTATGCCATGTGCGTTTCACCCCCTTGTGCTGCATCAGCATTGCCGTGCTGATATGCAGGCCATCTCCATTATCACTGCACATCAAAACTCTCATGGTTACCATCAGTTGGTATAGGAGTTTCTGAGGAGACACTGGATAGGCACACACACACACACACACACACACACACACACACACACACACACACACACACACACACACACACACACACACACACACACACACACACACACACACACACACACACACACACACACACACACACACACACACACACACACACACACGCACACACACTGCCACGTAAGAGGGAATGGATGAATGGATACTGTAGTCGTTCATAACGAGAACAATGGTGGTCTCTCTATGGGCTGTACGAGACTGGATGACTCTGAACCACCCTAACCTTACCCTTCCTTGTCTCTGTTACTCTGCACTTAGGTTCAAGGAACTTACACAGACTCAGCAAAGGTAAGCAAATTGTTCTTTTGCTTAACACGGTATGTGGCTATTAGTGTAGGAGTATGTACTGTAGCATATGCTGATTGGGTCTAGGATGATTAGGCTTGGTGCTTGTCTGTGGTTTGCAGGTGTTCCGCTCCATTCCATATGCATCCCCTCCGGTGGACAGCCTTCGATGGCAGAGCCCCATGTAAGAGTAGTCTGTTGTGTTTGTCATCCACTGATCAGCCACAGACCGCCATGGTGGTCCCTGAACCCATGTAGCCCACCCAAACCATGGTCGGGCATCCTCCAGACCACTGCAGACCCACCTGGCTGCCCACAACCAGTGCCCTGTGGGCTGCCAAAGATGGTGTGCCCGTTGAGGGTCTCCGAGGACTGCCTCTTCCTGAATGTGTTCACCCCACTCAATGCACAAGTGAGCAGGTAGTGCACCCAATATGGGGGAAGTACCACAGTCCATCCTGCACCCTTTGTAGAGTCATGTGATGTTCAAGCATGCATCCTGTGTTTGAGCTAGGGTCTTTCGGTGTTAAAGAAGATTTTGTTAACAGATTGCTCTGCCCTATGCAGTCATCATCAAAGCTTCCAGTCATGGTGTTCATTCCTGGAGGAGCCTTTGAAACAGTAAGCCACCAAAACTTAACAGAAAGTATATGTAACTGAAGCTAATTGTGATGTGCAGAGGTGTTCCTGTGTATCCGTACCCTCCTGTATCCCATGCAGGGTTATGGAGGAGGGCATCTATTTGATGGCCAGTACATTGTGAACAACACAAATGTCATTCTTGTCTCTATCAATTACCGCCTTGGTGCTATCGGCTTCTTGGTGTACGGAGAGGGAAGTGGAGCGGTCAAGGGAAACTATGGTATTCAGGTTAGCAGTGGATGTGAACATGAGTTGGGGATGTGACATGTGACTGTAACAGTGTCAGGAGTAACAGTGTAACACTGTAACAGTGTGGGTGTGGCAGGAGTGACTTACTGTAGGTGGATTGCAAGGAGTAACCGATGCTATAACTATGGGCATGTGCTGTATGCCACAGACAGCCACAGCAAATGGATGGCATGAGACATTATTATATGTGTCTCTGTATCCCTTTATGCACATCGCATGATCCTCGCTCCTGTACATCACATGTGTCTTTGCCCGCTCTCATGCCCTGCGCAATCAGGATCAGCGACTGGCCCTCCAGTGGGTCCAGCGGAACATTGCCCAGTTTGGAGGAGACCCTACGGCTGTGACCATATTTGGACAGAGTGCAGGTGCCATATCAGTGGCACTGCACATGGCAACCAATCGCAGTAAAGGCCTGTTTAGCAAGGTACAGTCAGTCGTGCATGTACACAGACTAAGCAGTAATACATATTCCACCCTAACCCTGAGTCAGTTAACCACATATAGGCATCCTCAAAACATGATGATGGTGTAAGTAGGAAATTTTCCAGCCTCCATCTTTAGCTTGTTAACAATTATGCACTCAACAAGACCTTTCTTTGCTTGCTGTGACAGTTTGAATGATGTTAGTGCATGCACTGCAGACACCACATCTCTCGTGCTGTGTAGGCTATTCTAGAGAGTGAGCCATTTGGCATTTCAATCAAAGACGTAACAGATGCCAAGAAGTTTGGAGAAGACTTTGCCAAGGAGCTTGGTGAGAGCGAGGAAAGATCTGCCCGAGTTCTTCATTCTGCTGTAGTAAAAGTTACCCATGTGTTTTACTGTTTTTAGGTTGTGCTAAGGATAACACGAGTTGTGTGAGAGGAAAGGTATAATGAATGCTTGTCAACAGCGTGATGTATGTGCAATGCACCCACACATTCTGAGGGTATTTGCATACGTTGCAACACAGTTTAATGTCGTACCTCTCCTGTTTGCCTCCTAGGCCTGTACACCCGGGCTGTTCCGGGTGTCCAGCCCGCTACTCCCTATATCCATGCTACTGGGCACTAACTGCTGTGTGCCTCACCCTAACACCAGGGAGCCAACCTACTGTTGGCGCACTGGCTTGGTCTTAAGTGGGCTGAGCCTGTCCCCATGGCCTTCGACCTTTGGCCTGTATGACCTTTGGCCTGCGACCTTTGACCTCAGAGGGTATCTACCTCCTTTACCCCTGCTACTAGGTTGCCCCTGGGGGACAGACCCAACTGCACTTTCACACCCACAAGGGCAGAGAGAAAAACAAATAAAAGTAGAAGAAAGTGATGTTCCACTAAACCTACGTATTAAAAAAGAAATCTTGTGCGTTGCTTGCTCTTCCCAGTATCTGCTGGTCCATCCGATACCCACTGCGCATGCTCATCCCTTACAACCACCACTCTTTTGCGCGGGACATTGGTCAGCCCTGTGCACCTAACAACAACCCACATGCGGTTCACGCATTAGTGCCTTCACCCACACACAGCCACTCACGAGGATGCCATTTACCTTGTCAAGCTGGTTAAACGCAGACGTACGGTACTGTGCTTCACTCGCTGTGTTTTGTGGCAGTTGAGTTGCCTACACATGTTTCATGGTCTAAACACACTCCACTTGTCTGCGCACACACAGCCACATCTGCAATTAGTTTCAAGTCAGCAGTACATGCCTGTCCTTCTCTGTAGCCACTCCCTGACATTGTAGCAGCCCAGATGGCTGTGGGGAAGAAGATTGTGGACTACTCAAGGTAAGTGGTCACTGTGCCAGCAATGCATGCATTTCAGTAGCCATCAATGACATCTGTGTGCACATGTGTGTTAAAGTACAGACTTGTGTTTCTGCAGGATCCTGGAACTTGCCTGGACTCCCTGTGCAGATGGGGATGAGGTGATCAGACACATGCATTTAGTTGAATGGTATTTGACACCTTAAATTATGTGCATGCGTATTTCCCAGATACCCAACAACCCGCTCCAGTCCTTCACTGATGGGAAACTTGTCTCAACTGTACCAATGATGATTGTCAGTGAGGGGAGCACATTTGAGTTCTCAATGATGACTCCTGTTGTGTACAGTAGTCCCTGTCCCCGTTGAATGCAGGGTACTGTAGCCGAGGAGACTGTGTTCTTCATCTATGAAGCCATTAGAGGTTCCTTGAGTGTGAGTTGAGTGATCCTTGCTAGTCCTTTAGAGGAGATGGTGAATACCATGAGCTGGAGTGCCAGGAGATATGACCATGTGCTTATATAACTCTATTGTCCCTGTGTGCAGGCCCTGGAATACGATGCCTTTGTAGCTGCACTGTTCCCCTTCCACTTCATCAGTGTGCTGAAGGAATATCCTCCCTCGAGCTCATCCAGTGACCAGAGGCTACTGGCTGCAGTCAGCGCATTCCTAGTCTTACATGTGCCAGACCAAGTTGTCCCACTGCAAAAGTGCATTTTATTCAAAATTCTAATCCATTTTCGCAGAGTGGTGTGATGGGGTCTGCTGCATGAAACTAGTGCGTACCTTAATAGCATGTATAGAGAGTCTGTTGTGCTACTGCGTTTGTGGTGTGTGCAACATGCATACTGTATAGCAGAAAATTTTGCGAGATTCGTGTTCTTGCAATTTGACCCAATTTGCGAACTTTTCACAGTGAGAATTGTTCTCCCCTAAACAGGACAAAAATCACAGAATTTAACCTGCAATGTTTAGAATTATACAAAGTAGCGCAAATTCATCATCATCATCATCATTATTAGAACACGTCCCCGAGACACATGGGGGTCGTTCATACAGGACAGTTAACCATATTAGCTTTAGTATAGTCATGAGTTAGATACTATAAAGTATTCCAAAGATTACTAATTATTTCTGAAAAGTCATTAAATAGAGGATAATAATCTTGGCCTGTAAAAGACTACAATCTTGGCGTCAATCAGTAAGCATCGCTCCATCGCTTTCTTGGCCTCCCTCTTGGTCTTTTCCCTGGTACAGTTCCACTCATTACCATCTCTGTCACAGATCCAATTTGCTCTTCTCTGTTTAGAATTACGTATACAAAGTAGCGCAAATTTATTCCGCCAAATATACTAAAATATATATATATGTATAAAAGTATACTGAATATTATGTGCCATGCTACTCCTCCAATTAAGAAATGACATGTGATCACTACTGCTAGCCTATATTGTATACCAAACTAATGCCTGTGGCATTAACATGTGAGATTGTCTTTAACGTGTGCATCATAATACGTTAGTGATTTGGTATACATGTATCTATAAGCAGTGCTGTGCATTCATCATCCCTGCTATATGCAGACGCTCCTTCTTGTCTGTTCAATGCAGCTACTTCTAACAGACTATACGTTTGCCTGTCCCACCCGACTTGCCACTCTTGCCTACTTGAAGACCACCCAGCCTGTTTGGCTCTACATGTTTGATCATCCACTATCCTATGATGGCTGGGGAGCTAACTTCTCCTTCTGTAACGGACACTCATGTGAGCTTCACATCCAAGGTAGTAGGCTAGCTGAGCCAATGACCTATTAAATACCTAGCTAGCTACCAGAGGTTAATAAGTACTCTTTCCTGTGAGGTTTGCCGTCGTGGGAATTCGCTGGCGGAGCGCCGGAGCTGTGGAAGCTCGCCAAAGGCGGGCTGCCTCTGCTAGTATCTTCAACAAATGCTGTACTTCTTGCGCTTTATCCACAACGATCACTCCACTGGCAATAGTAGTAAGAGTCTCTGCGATATCGCCAAAGACAAAGTATGTGTATTCTATACATATAAAATAGTAGTAAATAAATAGTCGGAGATTCAACCCACCTGTAGTGGCCACCTAAAAGAACGACCATAAGTATTCTAAAAATTCGTGAACGTTTTGTGCATTTCAAATCTTACCTTTTGAAATTTAGGAGCCGATATGAGCTTCTTTGCTGTCTCCTTGCAAAAATTAGAGCCTTCTTGCAAAATTATAGCGTACTCTACTGCCAATTTTAGGAAGGTTCTGTATGGAAAATGGCCGTCACTGGCGCTTTCATTGTCACAGTATTGTGCGTTATTCGCGGATATAGCCTTCATCAGGTGCAAATAGCGTTGTCAGGCACTGTTCCAGAGTTGTATATAGCCATTATTTACCGCCCTTGCCGAAATTAGAAGTTTTGCCGAACTTGAGAGTCGGCCAATAAATCGATTTTTTAGAGCATGTCAAGGCAAAAGTGCTGTAAGTTTGCGAACTTTAGATTTTTGATTTTTTTTAAAAATATTTACAGTAGTCGTTTTAGCTTTATAGTGCCTACCATGTGCTGCAATTGGATGTACTTGATACACTGCAAAAATCACAAGGTCTGTCACACCTTGGCTGAACTGTAGTCCTTTACTCCTCTGCATGACATCGTGCGTACAAGCAATGGGGTTGAGTTGACAAGCTGCCTCATGTACAGTGTGGTGCTCTGATATTCTGCCCCTACACTTCATTGTGTGTCACAGCACAAGTCTTGTGCACCTCCCACTGCAGGCCATGGGGTGGAGTTGCCCTTTGTCTTTCACACGGCCCCTCTGGATGGCTTCCACTACACTCCAGACGAACTGGTTCTCTCAGACTCTCTCATCAACTACTGGACCAACTTTGCTCGCTATGGCAACCCCAATGGGAAGGGGGATCATGATGCAAGAGGCATTGGCAAGCTCCACCCCCAGGTGGGCTGGGGAGCTGCAGTGCAAGTGTGCATGGGGCAAAGAACACTGACAGTATCACAGTAGAAGATGCTTACAGATTGAGAACTTCTCTAGCCAAGGAAATCAGGGAGCAGATACTGATTGTCACACTAGTTACAACATATCACCCCAATGTAGGGCCTTCAGCACTGGTACATCAAATTACATGGCAGTGTGATTTATGTATTATACAGACAGTGAGGGAATTGTGACAGTGAAAAGTAGTCTCTCTCCCCTGTTTATAAGTCTATTGATAACACATTCACTCAGTTCATACTAAAGTGTTCTGTTTTGTTGTATTTGAAGCACTCTCGTGTATCATTTAGTCAGACTATTAGTCCTTCATTAATATTGCTCCTTCTGTCTAAAATTCTAAAGCTGTCATGGTCTTCCATGTAGTTATGTACGTATGTTTCTCCTACTATGTTTGTAGGTCCTCTCCTGGCCAGAGTACACAACAGATAAGGAGCCTTTCTTGCACTTCAAAACCCCTCGCAGTGAGGTAGGCAAGTAGACACTGCACACCTTTATCCCAAACTGCACACCACCGTCCACAGTCACCACTGTGAGGTGACCGCTTTTCTCTTTTCCAAAAGGTTGGTTCTTTCTACAACAAAGAACACTGTGACTTTCTGGACACAATTGGCTACAACGATTGACATGGTCAGAGTAGTGGATTGGGTATATAATGGTGATTTATTTCACTTATTAATTCTTTGTACACCTATCGACTACACCATACGTATACATTATGTATACATTGGATTATTTTTGTTGTAGAAGTAAAAAGTGGATTATTCATTCTTTTTAATGTACATGTACGTATTTTTTAGATATAGAGTTTCTGTACTCATGATTATTGCAAATTGCCAGCAATTTAGTGTTCATTCATGATCCTTTGGTACGCACTAGGTTGCGTTTTCACAATAGTTCAGACGTTTCGGTGACTATACAGCCACCTTCATCAGTGAAGTGTTCATTTTGATTTAGTGTCTAGCTATATACATACCTGCCTAGCCTCTTCCACTGACTCCAGCTGAATGTTGCCCATATATATACGTACATTGTCAACCTACAAGAATGTCTAGGCTACCGTTGCACTCATTCCTACATATACACTTGATGAGTAGTAGGGTGAAAGGATGGCATGAACTGGGGGATAATGAAAAGGTAGTGAGAATAATGGACAAGGCGTGTTGTGATCAAGCAGTGGCAAGGGCAGTAGAAAGTCTCTGGAAGAAGCGCTTAGTTGCAGATGCTCCCATTCTTCCCCAGACTTGATTGTTATTTTACAGTGAAGTTTTGTTATAATTGACACAGTGCTGCATGGGGCAGGATTGCCCTAGTGTACTTTTGTACATGATGCACTCTAATAATAATAATAATAATAATAATAATAATAATAATATACATGCACCCTCATTTCGATCACAGCTACGTCATACTCAAGACCTCGTATACATTTAATTTTTCCTTGCTGTAACAGTTGCTTGGAAATACGTTAAAGCATGGGTCATTGACACTACTGTACATGCATGTGTCTGTCAGAGCAGTCCGATATAATATTATGTTGAGGATTGAAAAGCGCAGGCAGCGCCCACGTAAATATGTGTCACGTGATCATGGCCCCTCTGCAGCTACTCCTCTTCCTTCTTCTCTTTCACGGGCAGTGCAGCGCCTTCCCGGCCAAGCTGTTCTCCCCATCCTCCACCCCTGGACCTGTCGTAGATATAGCGGACGGAAAGGTGCGATCAATGTGTTAATTACCGATATCTACTGTATAGCTACGTGCACATGCATCTATGCGAACGCCCCACTCTGCCCTCGCTCCCATGGCTCGGCATTGTAATCTTTGGCTTTGTGTTCCACTCACTATAGATTCAAGGCATTTATACAGAGTCAGCGAAGGTAAGGGCCTATATATTGTATTTCTGTTTGATGGGTATTTAACTATCGTTTGCTACCAGAACTTCTGGCAGTAAACGGTAGCTAAATGCCTATTACTACCTGCTACATGTTACTGCCTACTTCGTGTTTCTGGCAGAAACACTACGCATAGCTACGTACGTATATAGCTATTAGAGTATAATCATAGATATTTTATCATATGGCATAATACAGGGGGGTGCGTTTTTATAGCTGACTACATGCAGTATTTGTGTATGTTTGCAGGTGTTTCGCTCTATTCCATATGCATCCCCTCCGGTGGACAGCCTTCGATGGCAGAGCCCCATGTAAGAGTAGTCTGTTGTGTTTGTCATCCACTGATCAGCCACAGACCGCCATGGTGATCCCTGAACCCATGCAGCCCGCCCAAACCGTGGTCGGGCATCCTCCAGACCACTGCAGACCCACCTGGCTGTCCACAACCGGTGCCCTGTGGGTTGCCAAAGATGGTGTGCCCGTTGAGGGTCTCCGAGGACTGCCTCTTCCTGAATGTGTTCACCCCACTCAATGCACAAGTGAGCTCACAACACGCCACATATCCTGTCATGTCGAGTCTTGAGAGAGTTGTAGTATGTCATATAATACCATACCATGTGTATATTCTTTTTACAGTGCACCATGTACACTAGCCTAGGGCAGATTCTATACAAATACTTATGATGGCTATTAGCACAACTAATATGAAGGAGGATGACTACAGCGAATATAACTTGTTGTCGGATGTCCACTTTCATTTGACATTTCTCATTGCTCGGTCTATATATATAATACCCACTACCACTGCAATCTACCGGTCATCCCTCCATCCACTAATCCCCCGTTCAAGTAATTGCAATCCCTCCCTTACGTATAATCTTCACATCTTACTACAAAGTGCTCTTCACTTCTCTGTGACAAAATTGCTTACAGAAATTGTCTTCCTTGTTGACCCCATTTCACCATCCTGTCCTCTGTCCATGTACAGTACCGTGGAGTGTGTGTAAACACATCCTAAATGTCTCTGAGTGCATGTATCGCTACCTGGTCCCAGATGTATATACATAATATAAAATAAGCAAATGCTCTGTTGTTTGCAGTCTTCATCAAAGCTTCCTGTCATGGTGTTCATTCATGGTGGGAACTTCCTAAGGGTAAGCAACCATCTTGCACACACACACATACATAGCTGCATTACAGAGTGTAGATTGTATAATTAGAGCTGGACAGACGGTTGCCTTGCCACAGTTACACAGCTGTGCTTGCACAGAGGACTCTGCTGTGTATGTGCTCCACTCTATGCCATGCACAGGGATATGGTGGTGGCTTCCTGTATGACGGCCAGTACATTGTGAACAACACAAATGTCATTCTTGTCTCTATCAACTACCGCCTTGGGGCTATCGGCTTCCTGGTGTACGGAGAGGGGAGTGGGGCGGTCAAAGGAAACTATGGTATTCAGGTTAGCAGTGGATGTGAACATGAGCAGTGGATGTGACATGTGAAGTAGAAGTGCAACCACTATAGCACAGGAGTAACGGGTCTAGAATTTTAGTGTATGGATTAGTGGAGGCTGTAATCATGGTCGTGTTTAATATTGTAGATGTAGCGTACGACGTTTCGACCGTGAAGGTCTTCGTCAGGTACAAAACCGTTTTGTACCTGACGAAGACCTTCACGGTCAAAACGTTGTACGCTGCAGTTATTTGCTACATGAAAGCTCATCAACACAACTCAGCTATGTTCGTGTATGTTGTATGCCATAGAGATTGTGGCAATGACCACATCATTGTTTGTTATCTGCATGGTAGCAGCTGAAGCCTAGTTACACAAGGGATAACTGAGCTATGTAGGGTGTTGTGGAGGGGTGCTGGTGACCGACATAGCTAGATATGGACTATTAACCGTGGAAGAGTACACTCTGTCTGTGTGTCTGTGTGTTCATTTTGAGGATTAGGTTTGCAGTGAGATGGTAATGGCATGAAATGAACTAGGTCTTAAACAGACCAACTAATGATGAAAATATACGTACATACCACTATGCAGTATGCACATCACTTGATCCTCGCTCCTGTACATCACCTGTGTCTTTGCCCGCACTCATGCCCTGCACAATCAGGACCAGCGACTGGCCCTCCAGTGGGTCCAGCGGAACATTGCCCAGTTTGGAGGAGACCCGACGGCTGTGACCATATTTGGACAGAGTGCAGGTGCCATATCAGTGGCACTGCACATGGCAACCAATCGCAGTAAAGGCCTGTTTAGCAAGGTACAGACGTGCATGTACACAGATTCACATGCACGACTGTGTGGCTCGGTGGTCATCATCAATCCCTATCAGGAGGTGCCCTAAGCAGATGCTTACGTATATAGAATACAGACTAGTCCCTGCTGCCATCCACATTAATATGCTATGCTCAAAAAAATCATTTTTGCTTGCTGTGACAGTTTACAAGGGTCACATGTACGTACATGCTGAACCTTGTTGTGTGCCCTAATGTCTGCTATTGTGCAATTGTGTTATAGCAGTTTGGTAACTGTATGTGTGGGCAGATCTACTTAGCTACAGACCTTCACAAACTTACAGCATTGTACAGTGCCTGCATTGCATCATTGGCAATCCTCCTTGCTCTGCAGGCTATTATGGAGAGTGAGCCATTTGGCATTTCAATCAAGAATGCAGCTGATGCCAAGAAGCTTGGAGAAGACTTTGCCAAGGAGCTTGGTAGGTACACCCATGGATGCATCCATGCCTACTGATGTGGTCATCTTGCCTTCCTTGCCTTCCACTGCTACCTTTTCAAGGCTGTTCTAAGGATGACACGTCTTGTGTCAGGGGAAAGGCAAGTAATCTCCCTGCATGTGGCACAGGATATCTACTTACGTGCATTGTGATACGTACCTTTTAACATCTTCAATTAGGCCCATTTAAGTCAGGACCACTCATCCCTTCTTGCCTCTCTACAGCCTCTCTCTGACATTGTAACAGCAGAGATTACTGTGATGAAGAAGATTGTGGACTTGTCAAAGTAAGTGTATTAGGTACTGTGGCTGCATTAACATTCAGTGTGTGTTGTACACATACAGGGACTGTGCATGTGTGAAATTATTGGTAGCTGAGTTGCGTTGATGAGCTTTCACGTAGCAAATAACTGCATCGTATGATGTTTCGACTGCGTCAGGTACAAAACGACGAAGACCTTCGCGGTCGAAGCATCATACGCTGCAGTTATTTGCTACGTGAAAGCTCATCAACGCAACTCAGCTATATGAAGCCGTAGCAAGAGCCTCTACAATATTAATTTACCTGTGTTTGACATGAACATGTTCTGCAGGGCCCTGGAGCTCTTTCTCACCTGGACTCCCTGTGCAGATGGGGATGAGGTGATCAGACACATGCATTTAGTTGAATGGTGTTTGACACACAAAATTATGTACATGCGTATTTCCCAGATACCCAACAACCCGCTCCAGTCCTTCACTGATGGGAAACTCGTCTCAACTGTACCAATGATGATTGTCAGTGAGGGGAGCACACTTGAGTTCCCAATGATGACTCCTGTTCTGTACAGTAGTCCCTATCCCCGTTGAATGCAGGGTACTGTAGCCGAGGAGACTGTGTTCTTCATCTATGAAGCCTTTACGTCTTCCTTGAGTGTGAGTTGAGTAATCCTTTCTAGTCCGTATACAAGAGATGGTGAATACCATGAGCTGGAGTGCCAAGAGATATGACCATGTGCTTACCTCTGTTGTCCCTGTGTGCAGGTTCTGGAATACGATGCCCTTGTGGCTGCACTGTTCCCCTTCCACTTCATCAGTGTGCTGAAGGAGTACCCTCCCTCGAGCTCATCCAGTGATCAGAGGCTACTGGCTGCAGTCAGTGTATGCATAGCAGCTGGGGGCAGACAACACAGTAGTTAAATCGATTAACGTCATCCCTAGTAGTGTCATGTGATTATGTTTGTATGTACGTATGCCATGTATATGAGCATCACTGTTACACACATGACGTGATATCTTCTTGTTTGCTATATGTATGTATGTACTACTGTAGGTGCTTGGAACAGACTATTCTTTTGCCTGTCCCACCCGACTTGCCACTCTTGCCTACTTGAAGACCACCCAGCCTGTTTGGTTCTACATGTTTGATCACCCTCTATCCTTTGATGGCTGGGGAGCTAACTTCTCCTTCTGTAATGGACACTCATGTGAGCTTCACATCCAAGGTAGTAGGCTAGCTGTGGTGACAATGGTCTAACTGTTAAGCACTCCAGAGTCAGAACTTGTAGCAACGTAATGCAACACTTAGATTCATATAGAGGCTAATCAGACACACAATACAGAGACTGACTGAGTGATAATGTGCACATGCGCACACTGAAGAGTGTGTGCTGGTGTGTGTGTGCCTGCCTGTTTTTCATTTGTGCTAAATTGTGGCATCAGTCAATGTTTGCAAGCAGTGTATGCCTCTCCGCTCCAGGTCATGCAGTGGAGTTGCCCTATGTCTTTCACACGGCCACTCTGGGTGGCTTCCACTACACTCCAGACGAACTGGTTCTCTCAGACACTCTCATCAACTACTGGACCAACTTTGCTCGCTATGGCAACCCCAATGGGAAAGGGGACCATGATGCAAGAGGCATTGGCAAGCTCCACCCCCAGGTGGGCTGGGGAGCTGCAGTGCAAGTGTGCATGGGGCAAAGAACATTGTACATAGCCGTTGGCTGTGTGCGTAATGTCCATAAAATGGTTGCTAACTTACATTTGAACTCGTAGGTCCTCTCTTGGCCAGAGTACACAACAGATAAGGAGCCTTTCTTGCACTTCAAAACCCCTCGTAGTGAGGTAGGCAAGTAGACACTGCACACCTTTATCTCAAACTGCACACCACCGTCCACAGTCACCACTGTGAGGTGACCGCTTTTCTCTCTTCCAAAAGGTTGGTTCTTTCTACAACAAAGAACACTGTGACTTTCTGGACACAATTGGCTACAACGATTAACCATGTTAGGTACGTAGCTACATTTAATTATGAAAGAGTGATGTTGTTCAAAATAGGAGGTACGTGCGTAGGTAATACTTTGTATTATATCTATCTAACACTTTTATAATTATTATTCCTCTATACCTATTTGATCCCTTAATTGTACAATATATAATTGCATATATAATTATACTGTTATATAGTCTATGGTCATGCACTGAAATGTGAGTAAATGATAGGGTCATGCATTCAATGAACAACAAACAGTGGAGAAACAAACAGAGATGACACATGACTTGTTAACTGCTATTGTCGATTACCACCTGGACACCCTGCCTTCCCTTGTGATCACATCAATTGGGAGGTCTGAGGGACTGGCTGGGCGGTGATAGGAAGATCTGGAGCCTCGTATATAGCCTTGTCCTTCCACGTCCGCCCGCACGGTCACGTTGCAGTTAAAGTGGAGGAAATAGTACCAATGCAGGAAGCTACCACTTGCAGTCAGGGTGGAGTTCTTGGTGAGAGTGAAGTCGTTCCGTCCTCGTAACTAGTACTGCGGTGGCGTGGAGAGGGAGTACAAGGTGGCCATGGAAGCGATTAAGAAGGACTTGTCCGTCAGGGTCAACCCGGCCTCTGCAGAGCGTCGTCTCCTGTCGAACGAGCCTGCTGTCCTGGGGCGAGTAGAAGTAGGGCAGGTCGGCCAGTGACTCCTTGGCGCCCAGCGCCACGAGTACGACTACGCTGGCGAGGAGGATGACGAACAGCAGGCAGCACAGCCACCCCCAGACCTTGTCACCGCCACCGTGCCTGCTGCTGCTGCTGCCTTCCAAATGACCGCGATACAGCCCGGTGATGTACCCAGTGCGAGTGGGCATATTTACATACAGCTCACGAAGTCACAGTAGTCGCCAAATCCGCACAGTATTCTTAGCGCGCAGGCAGACAAAAAATTATTCCAGACGTAAAAACATATTATTGTCAGCGGCGACAACGTCTAAGAGGGATTCAATTGCAGGGAAAAGTGCCATGTTTGCGATGCCTTGCTGGCATCACACACGTCTGCCACGACAGAGTGCCCTTCGCGGACCTTCTCACTGTCCAGACACAGCCCAGTGGAGTGGTGCACCAATTGGTACTGATTGTTGTGCAGCCAGCCTATATCAGAGGAGCCCTGGCACGGGCTGAGCAACACCTGGGGGGGAAGGGGGGGGAGGGGGTAGAGGGGGAGGGGGGTACAGTCACCCACAGCAGAGTTGGAGTGCATTAGGATTTCTACACATGTACATATTTGGTACACATGGAAGCTGTGAGTAAGTGACTGCAACTAGTGTAAGAGGAGAGCACTGAGAGGCAACCCACAGGCACTCCTGGGCCGTTGACATCCTTCTTCACTGCTAGACAGAGGTCCTGGTGGCGAATAGACTTGGTGCCGGCTGGCTCCTTTAACCTTGCAAGTGACCACACCTACAGGGGGAGGGCACAGTGGGGACTTTGTCAGTAACATAACACTACCTACCATATATGGGCATGCAGTGAGCCAAGCCCTCGGGTCCATGGTCCATGTCAGACTGGCACGGCCCTTGAAGTGTACATACCTGGTTTCCCCCCTCCCCATGGCAGTGGTATAGCCCCACCCCCCCATCACTCCCATGCCCTATAGTGTCAAGACACAAAGGGCCTTGCTTCACTTCCCCATACTCAGTCACCGAGTCATCTGGTATCCTAAGAAGAGGGAGAGTGGGCGAGACGAGATACAGTCTCTGACGGCAGCTTAGCAGTAGTAGAATTAGATGAGACTGTGTAGAGTAGTAGAATGAGGCGAGACTGTGTGTAGTAGTAGAATGAGGCGGGACTGTGTGTAGTAGTAGAATGAGGTGAGACTGTGAGCAACTCCACCCACTCCAGGTCTGGATACACGTGGTCCAGGTACCAGCCAAAGGTCTGACACCGCAGCCTCTTCCTCAGCTCCTTGCGATCCGTGAGACTGCAAAGGCGCACACAGAGGGACAACACTGCCTCTGCTTCAGCAATTACACAAGTCATGCTGTTGATACGTAATATTAAAGTGAGACATGTAACTCTAAACATCTTCGCAAGGGTACATGTTCCTCCCATGTGGCATTAGCAAGGCAAAGGTACTGTCTGTACTGTCCTGTCACTGCACAGCACAAGACAGGCTCACATTTCCACGAACTCGCATAGCATCAATGTGCAGAAGCATGTTAATCATCGCTCACTCTCCACAATCCTTGTCCTTTGCATAAGGCCTAGCAGCATAGAAGAACTTCTTGTATTCGTCCATCCACACCTCCGCTGTTCTCTTGGTGTTCCTTCACATCCACACAACACAAGTCAAGCACACATGCAGGTCAATCACACACCAGTCAGCAGTACTGCATACAAGTGACAGTTGTGCACATCACAAAATGATAAAATGCCAATAGAATGTGATTAATCCCTTTCAGCGAACAGTCAACTCAAATTGGCGTCAGAGCAAGCAATTCATTAATGCACCACTGACAATCATCCAGTCCATGCCATCTCCCTTGCTACTGAGCCATTCTCCTTCCCCCTTGTGCACAGAGAAAGTGTCAGTAGTGATGATCGAGCACTTCACGTAGCAGAGTATAGGTGGTAATTGTACAAAGTTTCAACCACGAGGTACTCGTCAGGTACAAAACTACCACCTATACTCTGCTATGTGAAATGCTCCATCATCGCTGATGACATTTGAAAGCCGTAGCAATGAGCCTCTACCGTACCATCACAGAGAAAAGTGTCAAATTTCCTCCAAAGCACTTGCGCTGTAATATCAGATATTACTTCAAATAGTGGTGGCTAGGGGGGAGCGGGTAGTGTTGGCTACATACACATACACGTATATCTATGATATCTAAGGCCACTTCTATTGGTGCTCAAGCATAGGGCACAGAGCACTTATCAACTACATACGTACTTGCACACACTGTGTGTGTCCACTTCATGCATGGAACTCACTTGGCGTAGGTCAAAGCATTGCCATCAGGGAACTGGTAGGGGTGCTGCTTCCGAAACACATGGCCCACACGAGAGCAAGGGATAATCTCCAGGGATCCTTTGCACATCCACACTCGAAATGAGATTTCTGCAGGAGAGGGTGGGGAGGTGCTGTGTACAGCTCTGCACACACATGCCTGCACACACACACACCTACAAGAGGAAGAGACATTCACAGATGGTTCACATGTGGTCCAACACAACAAGTCTACTTGTAATCGAGAGGGAGCTTCAGAAGGGCATGGTGCATGGAGGCGTCATGTTTCTGTCCTGAACATGTTATGCAAAAGATGTGTACATACGTATGATACGAACGTATGTGAACAGCAAGCCACACTTTGACCTTGCAAAAGTTACACACACTTCTGCTTCTCAGTGGTCTGTGCTGCCAACAAGGTGCTCCCATGATGTTTGCACACACCACAGCCACATTCACTTACAGTTGTAGCAGCACACTGTCTGCAAGTTCCATTTCTTACCAAAGTTCTCTCCTCCCCAGATGTCCATCTGGGTGTCATAAAGTCCAATCTCCACAAAGTAGGCCCTGTCTACAGAGAACAAGCCACCTGCAATCATGGGGGTCCTGCAAAACAAAGGCAGGCAAAGAGAGTCACATCACACTTAGATAACTGCACCCCACACAGCACTGCCAACCACACGTCACTGGCCAACCACACGTCACTTCATCCCACACAGCACTGCCAACCACACGTCACTGCATCCCTCACAGCACTGCCAACCACACGTCACTGCATCCCACACAGCACTGCCAACCACACGTCACTGCATCTCTCACAGCTCAGCCAACCACACGTCACTGCATCCCACATGCCACTTCGTCCCACACAGCATGTCGGCCCATTGGCATGCCAATGAAGTGCTGACACGCACATGCTCACACATCACGTACTGCCCTGGAAGCACCTTAACTGCCTCCCGTTGGTGCACCATGGCAAAAGTGGATGCCATAGCAGACGAGGAGAACAAACTGACTCACTGAATGGGGGCAATGCTGGATGCCCTCTTGTTTTGGTCATCGGCAGTCAGTCTGATCCATTTGAAGTGAAGGCTCCAGTCAAACCCTGCAAGCAGACCACAGGGCTCCTGTGTCAACACCACCAAACACTACACTACACTATGCAGCACCCCACTCTGGCCATATGCCTCTCAAGACACCTACGTACCTCCTTTGAGGTCTGGGGATGCTCCAATGTACTCAAACGTGTCGAGATTGATGACATCAATGATGGGACTAACAACAACCGTTCGTTCCTGGATCAACACACACAACAAACAAGTCAACCACCAACACACACACACAATCACACACACACACACACACACACACACACACACACACACACACACACACACACACACACACACACACACACACACACACACACACACACACACACACACACACACACACACACACACACACACACACACACACACACACACACACACACACACACGTGCACACATATGCACACTTCCACACACTGAATCATACATGTACGCATATATTCACAGTATCCATGATTACATGCAACCATTAATTAAACAATGCCACTATCAGACAAGAGAGATGACATGCTGAGTGTACCCCTTAATTAAGGTGTTCCTTATCCAAGTCCACAGTATCACACCATGAGCACCACCACCATGCACAACCAGCCCACCACTCCTCGTCCTGCACTGCCCACCTCCTGGACCCTCTGCAGCAGTGGCTCCAGCCACTTGACATTGCACTCCACATGGCTGTCCAAGAATGTCAGAACCGGCGCAGTAGCTTGCTCCGCTCCTCGTACTCGTGAGCGCATCAAGCCTTCTCGCTTGTCATTGCGAAGCACCTTTACCTTCGGAAGAGTTTCCAGCAGCTTACCATCGGCCGCTGAGAGAGAGGAGGAGGGCCGGGTCAGCACAGCACACATGAGGCACGCCGTGGAGACAGGTCTCAGCAGTGACACTGCCCAACACACACTGCCACATGCCGGGTGCCAAAACTGGCACATGCAAGGCACTCACGGTCATCGCTAAAGTCATCAACAAGAATGATTTCTTTGATGAGCTGAGGAGGTGACCTGTTCAGGACACTACACAGCAGGTGGATAGTGCATATTAAATACATGGCCCTGAGCAGCCCCTCCCTCCCTCACTTCCACCTCTCCTTTCTCCCTCCCTCTTTCCCTTCCACCTCTCCTTTCTCCCTCCCTCCCTCACTTCCACTTCTCCTTTCTCCCTCTCTCCCTCTCTTTCACCTCTCCTTTCGCCCTCCCTCCCTCACTTCCACTGCTCTTTTCTCCCACTCTCCCTCTCTTCCAACTGTCCTTTCTCCCTCCCTCTCTCCCTTCCATCTCTCCTTTCTCCCTCCCTTCCATCTCTCCTTTCTCCCTCTCCTTTTTCAACATGCCATCACTATTAAATTCAAACAATAGCAAAGTCGTATGCACATGCATGTACAAAGATCAAGTTTAAAGGTAGTAATGTGGACATGGGGTCTGATCATCACCCACTGACAGTGTATCGAAAAAATACTGCAATTGACACAAGGACTGACCATGCCAATGCCAAAACACATTAATGGACGAGTCAGGCAACAGTGCGGTCTAGTCAGTAGCAACATGGCTGGTGCCAGGCTCTTTCCAGTTGTGCTTGCACCAGACCCGGAAGGACTGTAGCAGGCACGCGACACCACCTACGTAGTTCTCCAGGGCAACCTGTTTAGTTCTAACCTGTTTAGCTTTGGTGGCAGGAAATGTCAATGTGTGGTCATACAGCGCCTCATTTCCTGGGCAGTGCTGCAGCGGTTTAGCACATGCTGAAGAGTCTGACACTTGGGACAATGTTGTCATGTTGGTGATGGCTGTTTGCCCCACAGGTAGAGGTTGGTGTTGTGGGGCAGGGTGTCAGTAACTGCATTGAGATCGAACCTCATGGTGCTGTCTGCACATGGCCTCTACGTACTATCTGCTGGAAGGGCTTGAATGCCTGCCTCCGGGCCAAGGCTTCAGCAAGTAACTGCCTTGTGGCGAGCTGCCTCACGAGAAGGTCCCTGGAGGTCAACAGGGGGTTGCCTAGGACACTGCAGCTTCTTGTTGAAAGTAGAGACGAGAGGGAACTGGAGGTCTCCTGCGGACCTGAGCAAGTACCGACGACTGACGTCCAATGACTTAGCGAGACCTGTCCATCGCTTGAGAAACTTGGTAGCTAGGGTGTCAAGCTTCTTTTCGACCCAGGAGATGGGGAGACCTATGATGAACAGGTCCCATGTGAGGCAAGGGGCACACAGTATCTTTGTAGAGCCTCAGTTTCTGTTGGCCCGTCACCGAGGTGGCATCTACCCGTGACAGCAGTCTCTCTGGCTTGGTCACCAGTGAAGACCTGGTCTCCTCCTGAATGTTGTGGATGGACACTGGTGCGCGTGCCTAGGAACTCGAAGGTTGTGATGCCAGTGAAAGGGATAGGATTCACCTCTCCTTTCTCCCTCTCTCCTTCCTTTCCACTTTCCAACCCTCCCTTCCACCTCTTCTCTCCCCCCCCCCTTCCACTCTCCCTCCCTCCCTTCTACCACCTCCCCCCTTCCCTTACTCCTCCTTTTCCTCCCTCCCCTTCCTCCACTCTTCCCACCACAACTTGTCTGCTCCACGCCCTTCCCTCAATCCTCTCCCATAAATTCCCAAATGCTCCACTCACCTTACAATGGTTCTTAGTAGAGTTGATCGAGCTTCATTGTGGAATGTGATGATAATACTTGTAGGGGGAAGAACATCAATAGCATACTGGAGTGGGCGGCACCTGAGGGACAGAGGGGGAAGCGCAACAGTCGATGAAGCACTCAAGGGAGCAATACTCCCACCCACCAGCCCACTACTCCCTGCAGGACCATCCACCAGCCAACCACTCCCTGCAGGACCACCCACCAGCCCACCACTCCCTACAGGACTGCCCACAAGCCCACCACTCCCTGCAGGACCATCCACCAGCCAACCACTCCCTGCAGGACCACCCACCAGCCCACCACTCCCTACAGGACTGCCCACAAGCCCACCACTCCCTGCAGGACCATCCACCAGCCAACCACTCCCTGCAGGACCACCCACCAGCCCACCACTCCCTACAGGACTGCCCACAAGCCCACCACTCCCTGCAGGACTGCCCACCAGCCAACCACTCCCTGCAGGACTGCCCACCAGCCAACCACTCCCTGCAGGACCACCCACCAGCTGCTGTCTACAGTCACCCATGACCCACCTGAACGACCTTGTATCACCGATGGCCCGGTTGATAGGAATGGTATCACTGACAGCTTGATTGAACTTGTTGCGCTTGTAAGGGTCTTCATTC
The DNA here is from genome assembly GCA_949841015.1 of Aplysina aerophoba. Classification (NCBI taxonomy): domain Eukaryota; kingdom Metazoa; phylum Porifera; class Demospongiae; order Verongiida; family Aplysinidae; genus Aplysina; species Aplysina aerophoba. The sequence goes on from OX465045.1 coordinate 2,732,970, forward strand.
CCAACCAGAGTCTTGGCAGACAGGTATGCATGTTCGTCAAACCCCTTCAGATTAGGGCTGTAGCTGTCATTGCCGGTGCCGTGTGGATTAATCACTATAAAGGCTGCCTTCCGCTGGTTAGTATGGTCATACTGCATGGAAGTCACACACACGTCACACACACGTCGCACATGGGAGAGACAGTGAAGTCACATGGAAGTCACATGGGAGTCACATGGAAGTCACATGGGAGTCACATGGGAGTCACATGGCACCATGAACTATACATTGACCTCAAGATGGTGATACCTGATACGTAATCCTGTGATGTGAATCACTGTACAAGAGCACACTCCAAATTACTGCCAACATGATGCAGTTATGGGTCAATTCTCTAAAGTTCTGGGCACTACATACGTATGATAATTCTACTACCATACCTAGTTTAAGGAAGAAAGGAAAATGATCCCAGTTACGTAGTTCTGTGAAGGAGCCCGAGTGTAGCCTTGTGGCAGAACACAACTACTGCAGCATGATTTGTAATGATATAAACTAGACATTTCATGAACAAAATGCGCATAATACCTCTCGTTCTCAGGGCTCCAGTCACACACCGTATGGGCTTAAATTTTCGCGGGACTAAACTTTTGCGGTTTTCGCGGTTCAGAGGACATCTGCGAATAATTTAATCCGTGAATATTTCAAGCGAAGTGTTGCATAACTGTATAAAATGGACGCCGAATGTCGCCAACAATGCCCCTTGTTCTATTGTCGCCTTTGTATCGACTAGAGGTGCAAATACTGATGACGATTAGTTACGCAGGTTTCCTGGCATTAAGTGGTCAAATATGTTGATTCGCTCGTACTTTACCGTCAAGAAGCGCGATGTGCTTGATGGCAAGCTGGAAGAAGTTGTTCCTGCTTCCATGGCCCAAATCTGTGAAAGCAGAACTGGAGCGCACAGCAGGAGTGAAGCGCACCATTGATGGAGAAGGTGGCTCAACTGAGAAGAAAAGGGGCGCTTACGAAAAGATCACCCCCAAAAATAAGGCGAAGATCACGAAGTACGCAGCTGAAAATAGAATAGCAGCAGCTATACGCCACTTCAACAAACAGCAGGCATTTCACAATCTGAAGGAGAGCGCTGTCAGAGGGCGGAAGAAAGCCTACTGCGAGGAACTCGGAAGAAGGAAAGCAGCTGAGGATAGAGTGCCTAAGAAAAATGCTGGACGCTAACTGATGCTGGGACAGGATGTGGAAGAAAGCGTCAAGAAAATTATTCTTTGCATCAGGGAATCAGGTGGTGTAATCAACAATTCTGTTGTCATTGGGATAATCACCAGGGTTCTGCGCATATTGACAGCAACCTCTTGTCTGAAAACGGTGGACCTATTCACGTCAATAAAGCAGTTGCTCGTTGCCTGCTGATGAGAATGCAGTATGTGAAAATGAGAGGGACAACTAAAGTAAAAGTCATGCCTTCACTGCAGACTCTTCTACTAGTCAACATTAGGACAGTTGTGACTTTTGAGCAGATTCCAGCAAGTCTAATTTTGAACTGGGATCACACTGGCTTGCATTATGTGCCAACATCGTCCTGGACACTGGAGGCCAAAGGCTCACAAAAGGTCCCAATTACAGCAATCGATGACAAACGGCAGCTAACTGCAGTTTTTGCTTGGTCGCTTGCTGGTGACTTTCTCCCACCACAGGTCATTTATGGAGGGAGAACACCAGCATGTCTCCCTAAAGCTTCATTTCCAGCAGACTGGCATGTCACCTACACCCCAAGTCATTGGGCTAATGACGAAACAATGATGGACTATGCTCATAGCATCCTTTTGCCCTACGTGGGTGCAAAAAGGAAAGAACATAAACTGTCAAATGACCATCCAGCCCTGGCAATATTTGACCAGTTCAAGGGGCAACTGACACTGACTTTTCGAAACTTCTTAGCTGCAAACCACATCATCATCATAGAGGTCCCATCAAACTGTACAGACAGACTGCAGCCACTGGATCTTAGTGTGAATAAGCCTATCAAAGACAGCCTCAAGACAAAATTTCAAGCATGGTATGTATGCCGGAAACATAGCCCAACAGCTGAAAGCCCAATCTGCCATCAAGCTTGCAGATCTATGCCTATCAGTCATGAAGCCTTTGGGAGCAAAATCGCTGATAGAAGCTGTGGAAGATATGAAGCAGCGAAGAGATATGATTGTCAATGGCTTCCGCAATGCGGCATTTTGGACACTGCTAAAGACTTGCTGTGATTTCATGCATGCACTCATGTTGAGTATATTATATACATTTCAAAGTTAATGAAATATACATTATATAGTTATGTAATGTGTTATGGTGAACAGTTGATTTCACCTATTCTACCTATGCATAATGATACTACTACTACTAATAATAATAACAACACCTGTATAATTATGCGATGCTGTCAATATCTAAAGAAGTTCACATAGGAGTATCATGGAAAGAACTCCAAGTGCTGATCTGGAAGCATGTGAGGAGATGACTGCGCATCTTCTCTTGGGAATACCTGCGCATACTTGGGTCATCACCAAATGCAATGGAAGTGGCAAGTGCAAGGGCAAAGAGCCCACAATCAACAGCACCTACTTGTTTTTGACAAGAAGAAGTGGGTGGCTCACTTTCCTTTTTTGGCTCTTCCCTTGCTCTCTCGACTTTAACTTTGGCTTCTTCTTTAATTATGGTCGCGAACTGAACTTCCTGTGATTCGTCATCATATTCGGTGGTTGGAGCACAGTTGTCTGATCCTTGAGCACAGTCCTTACTTCTATCATCAGTTGTTACAGCTAACTTGTCGGCAGCGCTTCGTCGGTCTCCCTGAACGACAATTAGCACTAGCAGCAGCCTAGCCTCCGTAGTCAGTGCCATTTTGTCCATACCCATTGCTACAGCCACAGGATCAGATCTGGGGTTAGTTCGCGAAGCTAGGGACGGCCAGTACGTGCAAGCATCAATGTAGCCCGCAAAGGGATACCAGAGCAGGAAGACTGAAATGACAGATAAATGCGCTGCGACTATAGCGGAGGGAAAGCACGGCGACTTTGCAGAGCATAATCATCTCAATGCTCTTACTTTCCGTGCCACTTGTGTGCTCATCGCTTTAAAAACGACGTTGATAGTCAACACCATTCTGCTGATCCTTAGCATTCTAATAGTACAGATACAGTAGAATCGCGTTAATTCGACTGTGGTTTAACTCGAACATCGCGCTAAATCGAACAAAGTTCAAAGTCCCTGGACAAGCGCTATACTAAAGTATAGAAGAGCCTCTCGTTAGTTCGAACGTCAATCGCGTTAAGTGGAACAATTTTAGAGAAACATGTTATTACTAAAATATACATTTAACAACAATAAAAGCAATACAGAGTCAATAAATCATAGCTCCATTGTTTCTAACTCCCTTCGTAACCTTTCAAGGAAAGGACGGGCGCCACAAAAACACAAGTTACAGGGAACTTGCATGCCCTTCTTGTCACCAAGATTTACTGCTTGGCCCGTAACAACCGCTGTGCAGGAATTCCTAGCATTAGCCTGGAGAAAGAAGCTGATCGTCTTCGCGTATCGCCCAAGTTTTCCTTTGGGGAGGTGCCCGACCACGTCATCGTCCAGTAGAACTGCTACTGCAAATCTGTCCAGGGGATTCGTAGTTTCTGCCTTAGTAGCTAAACTCTGCCCAAGATGCAGAGTCCAGAGATCTTTGTACTCATGATATCCTCTGATATACGACGACAAGGAGAGCGCTTCTGTGATAGCATCGGCCATTTTTTCGCGCGACACGCACCACCGAGCGCACCACGTGTTCCGCGTGAAAAAGCCTACAGACAGCGCAAAGATGATGTCAAAGCCCAGAACCCAGAAGTCTGTCTCAATTCGCGACAAGTATAACGCCATTATGGACCTTCAGAAAGGGATGAAAAACAACGCAGTGGCGGCTAAGTATGGCGTTCCCAAGAACACTGTCTCCACGTGGAAGAAAAATTCCGCAAAAGTCATAGCTGCCAATAACAGCACTTCAACAGCCCCTAAAAGAAGACGGATTCGTGCTGGTCAGCATGAAGACCTTGATACTGCTGTACTGAAATGGTTCCAATACGTAAGAGACAGACATGTACCAATAAATGGCAAGGTAATCCAAGAAAAGGCTCTTCAGTATGCCAAAGAGTTGGAAATCGAAAATTTCCATGCCTCAGATGGTTGGCTCGATAGATGGAAGAAGCGCAACTCCATTTCCTTTAAGGTTGTAGCTGGAGAGAGTGCATCTGTCACTGAAGAAATGGTTGCACCATGGACCGAAACAACCCTCCCCACAATTCTTTCTCAATTTAAAGCAGAGGATATCTACAATGTCGACGAATGTGGTTTGTTTTACCAAGCTCTTCCGAATCGCTCACTGCATCTTTCGAAGGAAAAATGCCATGGGGGCAAGCAGAGCAAAGTGAGGATCACTGTTCTCTGCGGTGCCAATGCAGTAGGAGATAAGTTGCCTTTGTTTATCATTGGGAAGTCTAAACAGCCAAGATGCTTCAAGGGAGTCAGGAATTTGCCCTGTCGTTACCGTCATCAGAAGAAGTCTTGGATGGATGCAGAGTTGTTTACTGAATGGCTTCAAGAGTTTGATCGAACCATTTCTGCGGATGGAAGAAAGGTGGCACTCCTTGTGGACAACTGCCCGGCCCACCCACATGTAGATGGTCTCCAGTCTGTCACCCTCGTATTTTTACCACCCAACACAACATCTAAAACGCAGCCAATGGACCAAGGTGTTATCCGCACCTTGAAAGCATACTATAGGACACAATTGGTGCAGAGAGCATTACGCAAAATTGACACACAATCCAACAGTAGCACCATACAAATGCCAAGAATTTCGATCTTAGATGCCATGCTGATGCTAAAAGTTGCATGGAGGCAGGTGAAAGAGAGCACAATTACTGCATGTTTTTGTAAAGCTGGTATCAATGAAAGTACCACCAACAGCAGCGATGACAATCCATTTGCCGACCTACAGGAAGGAATGCAAGAGCTGCAATCAATCCAGCCAGAATTGGTACCAGCCACAGTAACCCCTGAAGAGTGGGTCAATTCTGATGCTGATGTCGAAACCGGCGCTGCAATTACAGACGAAGACATCATCCAAGAATATCAGAGAACTCGCGATGCTGATGCCAATAGTGATGAGGACAGCGATGATGGCTTCGAAGTACATGATGAACCACAGCCTCCACCATCCATCAAAGAAGTTCAGGCCGCTATGGACGTGATGCAGCGGTATTCCCTTTATCTGGAAAGCACTGATGTTGCCATACAAATAACGAAAGCTTGTTCATCCATTGATGCAGCAATAGTACAACAGAAGAAACAGGCCAAAATTACTGATTATTTTGCTAGTACAGTCTAAAAACACATAACGATCAGTGTTATGACCTTTTGATTGTGTTGACATACATACTCTACTAAATTCTCATTGAATTTCAATAACTGGAACTCTCATTAACTGGAACCTTCTATGATGTCCCCTGCAGGTTCCAGTTAATGAGATTCCACTGTATATAGTCTATATATATAATATGAATGACCCTTCATCCGCGAAAATAAAAACCGCGAATATAGTGAGAATCTGCAATCCGCGAAAGTTTAGTCCCGCAAACATTTAAGCCCATACGATATAAGTGGGCACCAGGGAGCGCCAAATTCTGCAATATATAATCAACCCTAACACTAACACTAATCCACACAGTACATACTGTGTAATGAGATTTATCGTTGAATCCCCCTTATATGTTCCATGACCCGTTCTAAGGTTCTATGCACAAAGTCACATAGGGGTGGGCAATATACTGGTGTCACGATAATTATAATCGTGATATTTGGGATAGGTGATTATCATATCGCAGCTCTTTCGTTGTCACTATAAATTGTTTCACCAGTATATCGTACAGAAACAGAAGTAAATATAGGTGAAGCGACTCTACAGCTGACAAGGCAGCTAGCCACGTGCGATCTAGAACTTTTCGTTCGAAGAGAAATGGCTGAATTGCCTTCTACCTTGGTCAAGAAGAAAAACGCCAAGAGCGTGGTGTGGGTGTACTTTGGTCTCACGGAGAAGGGTGTGCTGGTCCCTGGTGAGGAGCACAGGCCAGTGTGCAGAACGAGTAAGAAAGCCGTGATGTGCAAAAGAGGGAACACCACCAACCTCTTTGTCCATCTTCAAGACGCTCACCCCAACCTTCACAGAGGCAACATAAGGTTAAGACGAACAAGTATAAGGGAAAGAGCTCGCGGCAACTCAGCCTACACTCACTACCGTCATAGAAAAGGGAAGGCAGTACAACCCAAAGAACTTGCCAGCTCGCCAGGAACTCGATCGTTTGGTCACGTACTATATTGCAAAAGATATACAGTCTTATTCCATCGTCTAGAGTCCAGGCTTTAGAGCGTTAGTCAGCAACTTAAACCTGCGATATAAGCTACCTTCACAAAAAATACTTCACCCAACGAAATCCCAAGCCTGTACACTAGTGTTAAGGAGTCAACAGTGAAGCCCAAGCTAGCAGAAATCGAGTTCTTTGCTGTAACGACGAATTTGCGGACCAGTAGGTCAACCCATCCCTACCTCAGCTGCACAGTGCACTTCATTGATCGTAGCTGGGAGCTGCACTCACTGTGCATTGAAACCATTCCTCTCTTTGAAGACCACACTGGAGAGAACATCACTGAGTCTCTGTTAGACACCATGACAAACTGGAACAGATCAGTTAATTGTAACCACCACTGACAATGGTGTTAATTTTGTTGCAGGCTTCTGTGACCGTGGCTGGATGTACCTTAGCTGCTACGGTCACAATCTAGACCTGGCCATCTGCAAGGGCCTGAACATGCCACAACACCATCCACAAATAGGTAAAGCACTAAGCCGCTGTACGTAGGTCTCTAGTAGCTGCTTTCAGCTGGAGCTGGAATAAAAATAGGGACCTTAGAGAGAAGCAGGCTCACCTTGATCTACCAGAGCACAAGTTAGTTGGAGCAGAATATCTACACGATGGGGCTCAACTTATGATATGGTGACACGAATCATTGAGCAGCACCAGGCCATCTCAGCTGTTCTTGCGGAGGACCGCAACTCATGGCACCTCGTGCCAAGCAGTGCTGAATTCACTGGAGGCTCTTGGTGAGGTCTTAAAGAGCTCATCTGTTGTCACTGATGCTCTTTCAGGGGGTAAAGAAGTGAGCAGCTCAGTGCTTCGGCCTATTCTTAAGCATGTCCTGGATACTTGCCTTGCTGCTAAGCCAGACGATGACCATGTGGTAACAAAATGAAGTCAGCAATAGCTAGGGATCTCAGCACAAGCTACGAATCGGCTCTCATTCACAGCTTCTTGACAAGTGCTCGATCTTGGACCCAAAATTCAAAGCTACCTACATTGCTCACAGAGTTTGAATTGCAAGCCGAAGTCATCTATCCCAGTGACACCTCAAATGCCCAGTGTGACCCAGTTAGCCCTTCTGCCTCAGATTCTGCTACCTCCTTTGGGGATGCAGCTCCTCCAAAGAATAAAGAAAGCAAAAGGTCTAGGAGCCATTTTAGCTGCAATACCAAGAAAGAATCCAGCAAGAAGAGTCTGTCCTTGGGTTAGCAATTCAGCAAAGAAATGAGCATGTACCTTGAACAGCAATGTAAAGAATAAACCAGTGATCCACTTTTGTGGTGGAAAACTCACAAAACTGCTTTCCCCCATCTGGCAAGAAGTACCTTTGTGTATCTGCTACAAGTGTGCCATTAGAGTGGATGTTCAGTACGGAGGAAATTATTGCTGACCCCCTTCGTAGTCACTTGTCACCTGAGCATGTTAACACGCTTGTTTTCTTATCAAGGAACATGCAATAGTCCCATGGGTTATACGTATAAATGTACATGTAGTAAAATGGTGTACAGTTTGAGTTCTTATGTAGCAACACACACGTCACATTGCTTCTGCTTTAAATGATGTCATTTTACTGAATTATCGTGATAATACCGAATATCGTGATAAAATGTGGGATGATAATCGTAGTAGTGAAAATTCATTATCATCCATTCCTAAAGTCACACATGCCATGTAAAAAATTGAGAAAAAATCATCGACCACGCACAACAAACTGATCAATACGCATACATCGTGTTCGTATGAAAGAGTATTCAGAGCTATTCAACAGCTGCCATCATGCCATCATGGTATAGTGAAACCTGATAGTTCAGTGTAACCATGGTGAAACGGGCCCCTGTCCTCTGCTGGGACCGCCATTTTCCCTCTACACTCATTCAATGTGCAGACTCACCACAACTTGAGCCCTGGGAAACAGCCTCTCCCCAAATAATAGCTGGATCAATAGGAGACAAAGGAGGACCCACACCGTCGCAACCGCCACCAAAGCTCTCTTCAGTGTTAGCTTCATTTGGCGGATAAACGCCTTTCGGGCGCTTTTACTTCTCTCCACGCACACGTGCATGCACGTGCGTACACTTCCTCGCGAGCTCTACCCCGCCCCCGGGCCAATCACCAACTACTACTGAATCAAGATCTACTATATATATAGGCAATGCGCAAACACATGCCTCTATGGGGCGCACCTCAACCATGCAGCAATTTATGAATTTGAAAGATGAGTAATAACAAAGACGAGATACGCGAAAAGTGTGAATATGCGTTCAGTAAGCTGATGATGGAAAGGTACATGTATAATATGCAGAAGAAATAAAGAAAGGAATATGCAGAAGTCGTTCGGCTGCCAATCCTTCTTCCCTCTGTGCGGCAGTCTGGCTTAAGCTTCGCTTCCTGTGTCTGGTAGCTGTACGCGTTGCAAAAAATCCAGCTAATGAAGCCGCGAAAGCAAAAGTCACTTATGAATGCACCAGGACGACTCCATTAATGCACTACTGGTCAGATATTTATTGGGTTGGAGCGATATCCTTTGATGAGAAATAGCTGGCTAGTGTGTTTCTTGAAGAAACGTAAGTAGGCAGGCTACTACATCTCATTGTCTTGCAATATATCTGGATATGCTGTCACCTCTGCCCTTGCATAGTTCTGGGTGTACAGTGTAATAGCCTCAGGCCTGCAATGATGCACATACTCTGTGCATGACTTACAAACAAGTCTGAATGAATGCATATACAATGATAAGAAGTTCCTCATGTATATTGTCCAAAGATGCAATGCATAGCTATAGCTCGCCATACTACACAAAAACAATAATTCCAATATTATATGATGATACCTACACATTTGCATAGGAACACAGGTTAGGGGAATACTGGATATGTGATTGTTTCCAACGCTACACCTGTAGTCGTGTACACTTCCTACACAGTTCAGCATGCACCAGCTATTTTCTAAGCCCCTTCCACTGGCTTCCTGGCACTATCAGCTGAGCAAAGCATCCTCTTCCTGAGCAAATCAAACAGTCTCGTCGGTAGCCATCATATGACGTCATCATCTAGTTAACCAATGGCAGCAGATCGGCCGGAGTGGAGCGCGCGCTATATATATAGCGCGCGCCGATGTCACGGTTGTTCAATTAATGCTTAGGTGATCACAATCACACCCGCCCCCTTGGCTATGAGCCGTCTCACTGTAGGGCTGCCAGTACTATGTCTTGACAGTCTCTTGCTGCTATTTAATTGATCATGCAACTGTCAGTCTCTGCAGATAAGCGCCATATGTGACATCTGGAAATCTTGCTACTACACCCTGCAGGAGAGACCAGCAGGCAGCAAACGCAATGGGTGGTCCAGCATTCTTCGTGTAGCTAACTACCAATAAAGCCCAACTCTACTCAGAGGCAACAGCAGCTCTTATGTTATAAAATGCAAGGGGGCTACAACATACATTGCTTCCCAATACAATTTAATTGGGCCCGTGCAATAGGTTTCAAAATGGAGTGGCTTCCTCCCCTTGCCCCCTTCCACACTCTGGTGCTGCATGCCCCTGGACCTGGAGCTACCTGAAGGTATACTGGACAGGGAGAATCAGTAGGACAGACACTGTAGTGGCTCCAGTCCACAACATGCTACTTTATGGCTGCAGGGAAGCCCCACTGTGAAGGTGTTAGTGACCATTCAGACCTATGGGTCTTGTCCACAACAGATTTCCCACTCATACTGCTTCCCCTACCATCTGTGTACTGCAGTGCCTCAGACTGAAGCCACATTCCTCACAGGCATAATAATCACACTTAAAAGTCACTGCCACAGATGTACACAACAAACATCATTTGGAGAGGAAGCAGGGGCCTAGGAAAATGGCTGGCCCACTCTTCTGCTCTCTAGTGTTCATTGTACTAATCCCACTGACAACTGGGACATTGACTGTTGGGACATTCAATACTCTGCTCTTTCGAGGTGCCCCTGCTTTCCAAGAGAGGATGGACACCATCATTCAGCAGGTTAGAATGCAGAGCTTTCCACCACCAAGTGTAGCTACGTATGTGCTATATCTACATTATACATATGACTGTATACATCTCCTACAGCTATCAGCGGATGACAGCTTGCCAGATGTATTGTGCCTGCAGGAGGTATTTGCAGCCAGCGATCAAAGGCAGCTGGTCGGAAGTGTCAATGGAACCTACCCCTATTTCGCCTCCCCATACAATGTCTTCAGCCCACCAAGCCCCCAACGTGCTTGTGATGCAGCCCTTGTCGCACAATACTCTGCATGTTTTATTCCTAACTGCTTATTTAACCCTGCTGTCAACCCCGGTGGCAATAGCCGACTTACTCAGCTGAATCTGCTGCAGTGTAGTCAGAATATTTGTAGGCAGGTGTATACACCCATCTCACAGAGCTGCATTTCTTGTGTCAGCTATCACTTTGGACTAGTCCAAGACCCCTTTACTCACTGCGCAACCCAAGTGTCTCACAGTGAGTATGAGTTTCCCAACGGTCTTCTGCTGCTGAGCAAGCACCCCCTGAAGGACATCAAAGTAGTCAACTACATTGAGAATGGTACACTGATTAAGGAACCTTTAGTACGAGCATACATCACCGCAGAAGTGAGTCCAACTGCGAAGCACAGCATTAAAATTTGCTACTGGTAGCTGCAGATAAGGTGTATAAACACATTGGTCTTGTCTAACATAATACATCACACACAATATTATTATAGTCACTATCGATTTAGCAACAGTATTGTATAATTACGTGTGCAATTATATGCTATGACTGTACTCCACACATCTCTTTTCATAGGTGAGGCTCCGCAGAATGCGTGTACAAGCGGTGTGTACTCACTTGACTTCTATTGTCCCAGGTGCTCCTTATAGTAAGTCATTCCTAATTAAAAAGCTTATTATAACTATGGTAATAATATTATTTACAGTTTATTTATACATTATGTCTGGTCATGTATATCCCTGATTCACTGGTCCACTTATCCCAACACTATGCCTACCCCTCAGCCGGTCCTGAGCTATATTCCACCCCTCAAGAACAGCAGCTAGCAGAGGTGTACCGTCTGCTGGATCTCGTTGAACAGCATGACAACATCATCTTGCTTGGGGACTTTAATCACGGCCCAGCAGTGCATAACACCACTTGGAGAGCACCTTTCAACTATGGCCTAATGAATGCTAGAGGCCTGATCAGTGTCAACAGTGTGTGGTGTGCACAGTGCACAATCTGTAAGGAAAATCCCTTCTCAGCTGACCAAGACATCCAAATAATAGATCACATCTACGTCCCAGTCACCTGGCTGAGCAGGGTTTCACGCGTCTCAGTAAGCAAAATGCATGTGAACGTCAACAACAATTATTGTGAAATCCATATGTATGTATGTATGGGTCCGATATATATTGGGGAGGTAAACAAGGTATATATTTGTATATCAATTAATAGTATACGTACTAACAAACACCATTAAAGTTCCAACAATGCTGACAGAAGCTAAATGTTGGATACACTGCATGTAATTATTTGCTAGGGTGTAACCACTCCATCAATGGCGCCTATACTATGTGCATGTACTGTTCCATTGATTTGTCTGCAGATGTTGTTTGACACTGTACGCACTCCTGGACAACTGCCTCTGTCAGACCACTTTGGAGTGCAAGCCAAAATTAGGAAACTAAGAAGTGCTCCTTTGCGTCGTGTCTGCTCTGGAAGTCCCTTCCAAGGACAGAAGCTGCCTTTCTCTGCCATGAATGACCAGGAAGAACAGTTGTCGAGCATTTGCACCAGCAATGAGTAGCATAGACCACAGCACAGAAAACAGCAAAATTATTGTGTTTCCAAATCTAGATTTTAGACAAGCTCACAATATTTAGCAAGACTTAGTGCTATAGTCATACTCGTAGGGGACTTTACATGCATAAGGACTAGCAGTTACAATGTTTGAAGTGCTTTTCATACAGATGTTTGAGGGTCTCACATGCCATACAGCACTGGAATTCATTTCGATCCAATGCTTTAATCATGTGAACGCGCGATTGCCGTGTGCAATGTGCAAACAGGATCAATGTTCAATGCCTGAATAGCTAGTGCATGGAATAAAAGTATGTACGTAATTCAGTATAGTCGTGAGATCATGAGCCGTAACTCACCTCAAGCATGCATGCAAAGGGATTTGAAGAAGTACAAGCTATAGTAGCAGATAAACTTGCTGTTGCAATATGGAGTTTCATCACATATACAAGAGATGCATATAGTTACATACCATGGACATGCATGGATTGGTAGTATGAGGAAATGCGCATGCGTGCAGTCCTGCATGCACATTTCATGTATAGGCTATTGCTATTGCACATAGCTTCTTGCATTGAACATATTTAATAGTACACAAGCATGCATGCAGCTGCGTCTTGTGCCTTGGATACGTGAATAACATACGTAGTCACTGTGTTGGGGTACACAACAAAAGGGCGTATACTATACAGTATATGCATTCCTACTAGTCCTAGGGCTCGGGCCATCCCAGAGATCCCACTGTGACAGTAGAGAGTAAAGTCTAATGATCAAAAGGAATTGGTGGAAAATGCCACCAAACTGTACCCCCATTTGACCTCCCCATATCATTATACGACCTTCTCAGTCCACCAATACTTCAGGATGCTTATCATGCGCGCATGCATGCGTGCGTAACCCCGCTGTCAGTGCAGGTGACACACATGCAGGCTACGCTCACAGGGTAGTAGACTTTCAGTTGGGAGATTTGTATATATATCCTCTGAACCTTTACTCACTGTGCAACCCAAGAGTCTCACAGTGAGCATATGATCTTGTCAACAGTCTTCAGCTACTGAGCAAGTACCCCCCGAATGACATCAAAGTAGACATTGAGAACACTGCACTACTAAAGGATCTACAATAATATACGTATCCATGCTAGGGTGAGACTGTGAAACTGCTGACTTGTTGATTAAACACAAAATGTAGGGATATGACATATAGGGCCATTGTATTGCACTGTCTGGTACATGCACGGCAGATGACATCTGACAACAGTGAAATTGTTGTCATGCAGATATCAATGCATCACAACAATGCTAATATATAGCTACATCTGGCCCCTCCTGCCGAGCAATCCATGAGCTGGAATAGGACTTGTGCACACTCTGTCCTTATACATGAACCTGTTAGCGCATGCCAGTCTCACTGGCGTGTGAGAGGGTAACGTAGATAGATACACTCAGAATGATTCCACCATGAAGAAACTCATCAGCTGATAGACTGTATAGACTGTTGATAGACTCAGTGCATCAGTTGACAAATGTCTTAATGGCCAAATTGTGCTTAGCAAATCTTGCGCTGTTCTTCCCCACTAACGTGCCAGCACAAGCATTAGTACTCTGCAGACAGCAGTAAACCTCTACACTATCATTTGCTTGGCAAACGTACTTATATGCTAATACATGCATCCTAGCTGTTCTTGTGGCTGCACAGCAGCATCTCCTTTAAAACTATATTCCATCCGAGTCAGTGTGTATCTGCTTCAGTGATGTTCCTATCAAGGTCTCTCATGAGGTCATCCAGAGGGTGTACCTGGTGTGTTGCCTTGGATGTCATTACATGGTCATCCAGTCCCCCAGCAAAACTCCCAAAGATTCCACCTGTACAGAGTATATAGCCAAATGATATGTACAAATGATTAATTATTATCAGAAGAATGAATTACTTTCTATATAAAAGTCCTCCTCCAAACATACGTACACCCTGACACAACCTGTCATGTAGTGCCTCCTTCCAGTGTACCTGTATGTACAAAGAGCACCCGCCGTCCCTTGAACTGCTCAGGGCGCTGCGCCATCTCCTCCAGCATCCCCTTCACAGCCTTCAAAGTGTACACTGGATCTAGCACGATCCCTGTGGTGCTGGCCACTTCTGTTAGGAGACCTGCACATTGCATCACACGCAGTGAAGCTAGTGAATGACCGATATACTTATAGATGCAACGTATAAAGTATGAATCTGCAAAGGGAAGTCTCGCTGACAGGATAACATTTCTATACCACACAGTGGTCAATCACAGATCATGGGCAGGCTCCAGTACAGTAGCAGGCATGCAGTTGTACTGGGTGGGGTGCAGCAGGCAGCCACAGCAGTGAGCCGCACAGCCACTGGGCCACCCCCCCCACCCAGACTAGGAGACCAAGAGCATTGTAGGGCCCTGTAGACATTTGCTGTGTTGCATGCGATCAGAAATTGCAAGACACTCCTTACCAACACTGTACATATTCACTCTGTGCCCTCCACATCAGTGAACCCACTGTGTGCATGGCTAACTCGTGGTAAGGCGCCACGAGGGATGACAGCCATCACTTGCATGTGACAGATGGGTTAAGCCTAATCCATCCATGCATTATGTACATCAACCCATTGCAAGCCAAATGTGCGGGACACTACTGTTACACTCACTCAGTTCCTCTGCTGTGGACAGTCCATAGCCCCGCCCCTTGTAACCATCCACAACTTCCAGTATATCTGTAGCCCTAAGAGGACTCCCATTGTCCTTCAGGAGGCCCATCTGCTGGAGTGTGTTGTCAATGTGGTTGTAGAAGTACTCAGATGAATCACTCACAGATACTGCATGGATTCTGCACAGGATGGCAGATGCCCCTACTGACATCACCTCCAAACTCTACAGCACTATTTGACATGCACACGGTCAATTGAGAGTGAAAATGGTACATGTACTGTATGATAAGGAAAGGTATTCCTATGTTGAAGACACATTCTCACTTCAGTCCTGAGTTAGTAAGATGGTTGGCTATGGCCAGTCCCTCTGCTGTCCCACCACTTCCCACAGCCACCACAATGTCATCAAAGTGATCAGTCAAGCCCTGTAGTGCACAAGAGATCGACACGATCACACACACAAATACAAGCACAGTGTGCATAATATTAGGAATAATTAAGAATAAAATGAAGGGTTTGACACAAAATACAATTGTAAGGCTGACTGTAGATGTACGTTAAATGTGTTGCTGGTGACATAGAACACCTTACATGTAACCAACCACCCTGTGCACCAAGGTATGCAGAGTATCACGTGTGCCAGGTGTGTCAGCACTAGGGCAAATACAATGCCAACCAACAGTGGGGCAATGAAGAGTAGGTGCCATCACTTGGCCTCGCGTTCTGTACCCCCAACTCCTACCTGGTCCAGCATTTCTCTGAAGCCTTCAATGTAGCCCCATACACCAGTGGCATTGGATCCACCAGTTGGGATGAGATATGGCTTATGGCCTGTCATTCTGCAGAGACACAAGGGGCAGGCTCTGCACATCATGTGCTATCATATTTTGCAATACCACCACACAGGGCTAGTTGCCCGAGTGCAAGTGCAGTATTTGCACCAGTGGGTGGATGAAAAAGCACCACCAGCGCAAGTTGCAGAGGGTGAACCACCACAACCTCTGTGAGTTATATATTATTGAGGTTAGTGGTGTGTATTGCAACTTGCACTGTATAAGTGCTGGCAACACATGAGAACACATACACACATTCTGTTTCAGTGACAACAGATGAGGCACACTATTGTCAAGCATACTGTCCACACGTGTGTGCCACAGTCTCACCTGAGCTTTTCAGCAAGTTCTTTCATCTTGTCCTCAATCCCCTCAGTACAGATGCCATTTTCTTTCTTTCTTTTGTAGCGTATGTCAGGTATAGCCACAATGGTGGACCCACAAAGACGATCCAGAAGAAGATTGCCCTTGCAACCCACTTTGGAGGGGTCCTATGCCACACAACACAGGTGCATACACATGCACACTCACCCCACACACACAACTTTAGTGCAGCAGGAAAGTGGAGGCATCTTCTCTTACCAATTTGTCCTTCATCTTGAGAAAGAGGTAGGACTTGAGACCCACTTCCTGCGCTGCTACGGCTGCTGCTCGACAGAAATTGGATTGTAGAGCTCCACAAGTCAGCACTGTGTCACAACCAGACTCAATTGCCTCTCCCAGTAGGAATTCCAGTTTACGCACCTGATGAGCATTAAACAATGTGCCAGACATGTGGACAGGACTCAACCTAACATTTTATGCAATGCCTGAATCGTACTACATGCATTTTGTTTGGTATAATTAGTTGTGTGGTCAAAACATGTGACAGTGGGCCATTCTGTGCCTGATCTATTGAGACTTGCAGCACATTTAGCTACGCACGTAGGTAATTGACTAGCTACCTTGTTTCCACTCAGGGCTGCTCCGGTTAGGTCGTCTCTCTTGATGCACACTTGGAACCCGCTGGGCACACGAGGCAAGTTCCACACGTGTATTGGAGTGGGCCGCTGAGCCAACTGCACACACGCACACGTATACACGTTCAATTCAATTGTAAGCTTTCTGCATGCATGAGCGATATCGTGCAGGCCGCTAACTGAACTACCAACTTACAGGTATATAATACTTTGACGACTTGCACAACCACGCTGCCCAGTCCGGAGGCTTATACTTACACAGCTGCCTAGAGAATGCTTCTCCTGCTGCCATTTTGGTGGCAATAAAGTGCCTGAAGGTCTTCTAGGGGAATTCCTTTGTGGATTAGTCGCTGTCCACGGTTATCAGATGTGTGGGACACCCTCTCACTTAAGTCTCGCGTTACCTCCCCTCTATTCATATGCTGACGTCATTGGTGACGTCAGCATATAAAAATGGAGGGGAGGTAAGCGGTCTGGTAGTCTGGCTGGCGAGCCAGCCCCTTTCCCTCGATTGCGGGGGGAATAAGGTCTGGTTCCCAGACTAGCGGTCTGTCTACTCGAGACTACCTCTCGCTCGCCTCCTAATATCTTGCAGTGTATCATTGTAATAGCTACTTTCTACTTTAAACAAGTGCAAAGTAGGACTCCTTGTGCGTTAGTCTCCATAAGAAAAATCTCGAAGATCTAGTTGGTTATGCTTCTATGTAGCTAGCTAGCTGTGCCTATCCCTCAACTGGCTCCGAGCTGTATTCCACTCCAGCAACAAACACTGAAGTTTGCATTAGCTAGCCCTGTCATACCTATATCAGCCCACTTTGGGGTGTGGGCCAAGAGCAAGAAACTAAGAAGTGAAGTGATGGCTTCTCAGCTGGCTCAGGCATGAGAAAGAGTAGTTCTCTAAAACCAGTTTAACAGCAGGGTTGAAAACCTTGCCGACGTTTCGACCAGATGCTCTGGCCTTCTTCAGGGCAAAGATATGCTAGCGTGAGAACTTATATTTAACTACGTAAGAAGTTCCTTTGCGTCCTGTTAAGTTTGCTCTTGCCATAGATCCTTGGTCGGTATAGGGTATAGCCAACTCGATAGTTATTATCCATGGCCAGTTTCGTATATGCATCGTAAACTAGTCCGGAGGCTTATACTTACACAGCTGCCTACAGAATGCTTCTGCCGCCATCATTATAATTTTAATTATAGATCCAATTTGATGGGAGCAGTCCCCCAAATGTGGTGCACACTACATGTTAAATGACTGTAATATTAAATGGTTGTGCTACGTACATATAATTATAAAGACTAGTAAAACTACAGCTTCTGAATTTCATCCAGAATTCTCTGTCTGGGCCCCAGGGGAATTCCCATGTGGATTAGTTGTTCTTCGGTGATGTGTGGCAGCTCCAGTATAGTGACACCCTCTCGCTGGAACTTGGCATGATATTGCTGAACACACATACAGTAAAACGTAACACACACCAGATCACAGCAGTTGCTTATGTACAGCTAATTCCCAGTAGATAGTGAAGCCCCCACCCAAGCACAGTGGTATGGTACATCCACAGTACCTGGTAGCCAAGTCGACTCAGCATCATCTCCAGTAAAGGTGGCTCATTGCCAAAGAACCTTCCAGTGAAAGAAACCAAGCAATAAAATGTAAAAGCCATTTCCCCTTAACACATGTGCAGGAAGCAGTTTACTAGCAAAGAGGGGCATTTAGACTGTACCCAGTATGAGGTATTAGTGACAACTGGTAGAAGTCAGTGGATAATATGTCACCTGACCTAATAAAATTGATCCATGGCCAAGGGGCTGAAGTCCTATTTGTGGCAACCAGTGATTGCTTCTGACAGTCAGTCATCCAATAAAAGGAAGCCACACATTCTTAATTAGCATGCCACACACTAATGAGCCCCAAAGGACAAGTCTCAGTTGTTCATCTTCGTCTGCTGGATGACTGGGCAGGTGATCCCTGGTTGGTGCAAATAGGGCCGTGGTCCCCTGGCCAGGGATTAATCGCACTGACTTGGTCAGGTGGCAAAATATAATGTGATTACTACAATTTTCAAGCAATTTACTGCATGCACACAAACACACAAACACACACACACACACAAACACACACAAACACACACACACACACACACAAACACACACACAAACACACACAAACACAAACACACAAACAAGCATTCCTCAACACTGGCAGAATGTTGTCGGTAAAACCATTCAAATTGCTCTGTGACTCAATACATACCACATTGTTGTCAAATCATCCAACAGTTACTATATAGGGGATAGTCTGACAAGACATTTGTAGGAATGAACATCCCTTTGCTACAGATGTTTTCCTTGAGTCTTAACATAGCAGGGCTCTCTTGATCCCTATTGTCTAGCTCAAGGTGGCATTCTATGCCTGATTCTGAGTACCTGCTGATGCCATGAGTACCTGTTAAAAGTCAACAGACATTCTATCCTAGTGCAAAGTGTCTCACTTCTTTAGTTTTCCCACTCGCTGCTGTGAGACCATGGAAATAGCCCTACGCTGCCCAAGAGGAACATGCTTTCGCTCCTCAGGAGACAGAGGATTCTCCTCTCCTCTGCTCTCCAACTGCCTTGCCTGCCTCTGCAGTTCCTGCCTCATGCCCATAACCTGGTCTGCCAATGAGGCACACTCACGTGCCAGATCCACCACAAGCCCCTCTAGATGGAGGCTGCGGTGCCGCATCTCCCTGCATCAATGCAGGAGGGACACCACTACTGCACATCCATGGTGGCCTGTGCGCACCTGCCTGCATGGGGGTGGACACTCACTCACTTCACCAAGGCTGCATTCTTCCTTTTTTCTTCAGCTCCTGCAGAATATCAATGAGGAGGCAAAGTGGAAGCCATGCCCAAGACAGGTATAATCTTGTTCCTAGGTAGGCTGTCAAAGCTCACTCTTCTTCTCCAAAGCCCTAATTCTGCGGCTCTGTCCCGCCAGCAACTGATACATTCGCTGCTTTTCCTCTGTCAAGCTGCGCCGAAAGGCACTCTGTTCCAGCATTAGTGCCGACAGCTGCACACATAGGGAGCAGAGGGAGTGTCTACACCAAATGACAATGCAGCCATGCTTCTTCAAATGTGTGTGCTGTTATGTACCTGAGATGAGAGTCTTTCAATAGGAGTCTCATCCTCCATTACACTACTGGACCACTTTTTCTCTTTAGCCAAAACAGGTGCAGGAGAAACAGAGAGAGGAGTGATTATGTCATCTGGAGGTGCAGCTGTGCCAATGGTATCTCTGCTGGCCGGTGTAGTCCGGTGCGAGCCTGCAATCTCAGCTGCAAGGTTGTCCTCATTTCGCGGAGTACTTGCCCTAGAGGTATCCAAAAAGCCCCACTCCGAGTCTGTTTCATCTGAGCTGTCCTCGGCCTCACTGGAAGAGGATCTCAGGAGCTGGACTGGTTGTCTGGAGTTCAAGGTGCCTGACAGCACTGTAAGCCCATCCTCTGAGAGCATTATCCCGTGGGAGTCTACCATGGCATCCCATGTCTCACTGACCTGC
This sequence comes from Aplysina aerophoba, assembly GCA_949841015.1. Lineage (NCBI taxonomy): Eukaryota > Metazoa > Porifera > Demospongiae > Verongiida > Aplysinidae > Aplysina > Aplysina aerophoba. The sequence goes on from OX465045.1 coordinate 2,753,211, forward strand.
GAGAACTGAGCCCACTGATCGTCATCCCATCCATTAATGGACTCTTCTGACTCTGAAGTTTGTAAAACGCGGGTCAGTTCTTGTTGTAATGATGCTTCGGAGAACACACTCTGGATGTCCTCATTTGCACCTCTGTCCTCCCATTCACCCTCCCCCTCATCACTCCACTCCGGATTGTACAGCAGATGCTGTGCCTGCGAGCTCAGCAGGTCTCCCTGCCCGGAGGCACCAAGGGACGTCACAAGCCTGCATGCGACAACGACTAATTGGATCTTCCACGAATGCAGACCAGTGGACGTTAATGAGTCAGCATGCATGCACAGAGTAATCAGACCCACCTCCTTCCCTTCCATGCGCTAACGGCCCCATCCAGGGCAGACGAAACCTACAGAGTTATAATGCTTTTGCATACATCGTACAGACACATTACATTAGTCAAACAGCATAGTAATGTTGACTAAATTAGACAAATGCTGCATGAGAAACGTCAGTGAACGTCAATATATGGAATAATGACAGCAAGGGTCACGGATAGACTTTATTCTCGTTTATTATTCCCCATCCAGTCGACGCCCGAAATAGGCGCGATGATGAAAACTAGCTAGCTAGCTAGCGCGCATGACTCGGGCCGCACCGATCGAGAGCTAGGCCAGTCGTGCCCGGATACACATAGCCATGTACGTGCCCTTCTTACTATGGTGCCAATAGAAGACTCGCCCCTTTGGCAGACATCACTGAGACGTATATATCCCGATGGACTCACGACGCGATCGAGACCTACCTTCATAACTTCCATAGCCATCTAGTAACCAGCTGCCTATTATACGACGTTGCACAGTAAAGTGGCTGCTTGTGCAAAAGGCCCAAATTGATCAATGTCGCACGCGCCTGCACTCCAGTCCGTGCAGGAAGGAGCCCCGACCATGTACATGTGCTGCATATGACGTGGCATATGCCGGCTGGCACTAGAGTATTAAACACCTACGTACCTGCTGCACTGCCCTTTCCGTAACCGTGGACATCTTTTCCGACCCGCCCCGTTACACGCCCACGCATTGTGGTTAATTAGCAACATATACATTGTGGTTAATTAGCAACATATATACGACACCTCATCAAAGTATACATTTTATCCAAATTACATCTCCAATGCTGAGCTCCGGTCCACAGACGATGCCTGCAGGCAGAGTCAATCTCTGCAATAGCCAAAAAGGCTAGCTAGATGGAGGCTGTTTGGTCACATCCTCTGGCTGCCCATTGACACCCCGGCCTGCCAACAGATCCATGACAACATACGTACTTCAAGCCCAGGGCACTACGTGGAAGGGTTGGAGCACCATGAACAACGTTGCCAGTGGTATTAGACAGAGACTTGAAAGAAGCAGGAGGGACACAACGTATGCTTACGAACAAGAGAAGATCTTGAAGAGCGAAAGAAAGCAATTGATAGACTCGTTCAATGAACTGCTAGACATGGTACTGTAGATAGAGATGGACACAAGCGCTCGTGTAGTGCAGAAGTGAAATTAGCTAATTAATTAATTATAATATGTCATACAGTCAAGCACACATGATCGAACTGGTACAAAACCTATAGCTGAAATAGTTTCGTTCAAATCATAAAAGTACAGTATATCCATGCATGATCAATCGTGACACAGTCCACTCCGTTACCACCACCAAAACCAGGTAGGTACAGAGTTTATACGCTTCTCTGCACCAACAACTTTAGTTCGGCTGCAGTCAAAGCTTCCCAGTACAATACAGCAGGTTTTTCTCGGAACTTGGTGCGTGGGGTATCCCCCATGGAGCCATAGCCTGAAGTGACAATTGTAGCCTTGAGCAGCTGTGTTGCTGCAAGTGAAGGGACGGCAAGCTGGCACTTTGCCTCCCTCCGGTATGGGCGGAACCAGGTGATGAGAGAGACTGGCACCCTGGTTGCATCCATGATGATGATCACCCCATTGTTGAAGCTGAGCCACAATGTGTCCTCATATACAAGTAGGGAGAGTACTCGTTCTGCTGTTGGAATATTCTTTCTGCAAATGGGCTCAAGTATGTCCTTCAGGTCTAACGTATGCACACAGGTTGACCTTTCCAGCTCCCAGGTGCGTAGCTTGAGGCCTTGCCGAGTGATGGTCCATGCCACGTTGTTCTCTTGTCCCACCACAAGGGCTTTTATCCCAACCTCTTCCGGGGTGCAACCTTCCCACCGCTGCTGCACTTGTACATCATCATCGGCATTGAGCTGCACCACTTCACGCCCACACGTCACCAAGAGCACATCCTGGATCACTACCATGCTGTATACAGGGTCTTTCCCCACACTGATTATGACGCTGTTGTTGGGAAATGCTAGCTTAGGATGGCAAGTGATAGTGCCATTGGCCTGGCCCACAAAAGCATATGTGTCTCCTACAGCCAAAGTAGATACGGAGTCCTCCACCTTGTAGCTTCCAGTGAACTGATACTTTTGGGTGTCATACACCCGCACACTGGCATTGTTCAGCCCAATAAGCACTTGACTATCCATTGCAGCAATGCAGTGTGAGCGATCATCCATCTCCAAAGAGCCCAAAATCGATAAATCTTCTTCAGCACTAATGATGAAGATCTGAGTCTTCAAATCATCATCACAGCAGCACCAAATCTGTCGAGCAGATTCTACCATGCAGCAGTGGCGGACCATACTTGTATCGTGGAGGTACTGCGTGTATTGCAAGAGTTGATACACAACATTTCTCAACTTTGCTTGGATGTCGAAGGCAGTCATTCTCTTTTCTGGGTCCACATGCCAGCAGTCATGCATCATGTCAACCAGATTGCCATACAGTGGAAAGAGGTTCTCTTTCAGCTTAGGAGGCTGACTGCTCAAGAACTGGCTAGACACGGCCTTCTCTGTCATCAGCTCATACAGAAGAAACCCAAATGCGTAGATGTCCACCTTCTCTGTGTATTCCTGAGATTGTTCCATGTGGTACATCTCTGGAGCCTGCACGCACAAGAGCCCTGGCTTGGTAAGCAAGCCAGAAGGAAAAGACTTTCTAGCTCGATTAAAGTTAGTAAGCTTCACCGAAAACTCATCTTTAAGATCAACAGACCACACAAGAACAGAACTTGCTCTGAGTGCTCGGTAGACAATGTTGGAAACATGGAGGAAATGCAGAGCCTCAGCAACTTGACAGGCCAAGTGAAAGCAGACAATGCGACGTATGGTGGTCTCCTGATCGAGGAGGTTATCCCTGAGTGTCCCCATGGGAGCTCGCTCTAGGACAATGGCGGGACGGCAGTCTCCTTCCTTGTTAATAAAGCAAGGGAGCACTGCAAGTAGTTTCACCACATTGGTATGCTGCAGGTTCAGCAACAATGTGGCCTCCTGTCGCATTTGAAAGTAGGGGAGGATGGGAGACACCTGCTGCCTCCAGAGGTATTCCTTAATGAGTACATCCTTTGCCTTGAGTTGGGCTGGGTACACTTGGTGATCTGAGCTAACATGCAGTGGCAACTGGTGCACTGATGCAAGGTCTTTCATACTGATGTGGTATGACTGAGGAATATCCAATAGGTGGACATCTGGCAGAAGGTGAGAGTACTCAGTGAAGTGGGACTCCCCTTGAGTACAGCTTGCACTGCTTGAGCGTCGTACGCTGGGCAAACTGGCCGTCACGGCAAATGAAGTGGGAAACTGGACTGAGTTGAGAATGCAGCTTGGGCATACGACATTCTCCATCATGCTGCTCTTCTGCTGCCGGTCCAGTAGGTAGAGATCAGGATAGCAGTCCTGGAGAAGGTTCTGCACCAAAAAGGACAGCCTGGCCATTAACAAATGTCCCTCTTTTGTATTTGGGGTAGCCATTTCTATCCCTGCTTCAATGTAGTTGCCCTTGCATGGGTGAATGGCATAATGATATGGCTCTCCACTAAACTGCACTGCTTTGTCCCACAATTTCATATTCTCGGGAAGACCTCTCAGAGAGATATCCTCAGCCTCTAATCTCTTAGGATAATAGAAGCTTGCAGGCTTTCTTCCAAGTCTTTCCGTGAGTGTTATACCTTTGCGTTTGCCTTTCGCACCCACTACGGTCCTTGATGAAACGCCATTCGCATCCAAAATCTCAAAGCCATTGTCTGTAGGGGCAGTAGCATTGCTCTGCAGTGTGCAGCAGTCTGTGTCAGTCTTTGTTGGCAGAGGGCAGGTAGGTGGAATGTCCTCCTGTGAATCAAGCTCAGCAGAAGAACCCTCACTAATAACAGGTGCCATTATCTCATAATGCTGTGACACAACTACAGAAATCAGGCGAGGCCAGATGTCACAAGGTAGACCCTGGGAGATGGAAGAAAACTGACGTCTCAATGCAGTTTCCTTTCCATTCAGCTTTGGGAGGCCAGTGCTGGACAGGAGATATGGAAATAGTATCTGAGAAGTTCCTGTGGGCAGCGCAATAGCATAGCGAGCCAGCACGCGCAAAAGGGGGTCCACAAGATATTCCGGAATGTCATTCTCTCTTATGATGCTCTTCACCTCTCCTAGAGGGCGCACTACCTGTTTTCCTTCCTTCACCTTCCCAAGCACAGCAGACAGTGTCTCAAAGATCCAACAGGGGCAGAGAAAGAAGTAGTCCTTGAGCCGCTGAATTGGGTCGGGATAAAGGAACACACTACCAACCATCTCCAAAAAATCAATGATATCTGGCAGTTCTGCCCGTGGGGGTCTCTCATCTCTGCATACTTCTTGCACTATGCTCCACATGTCCTCCTCAGTGATCACCATTGGACGACTTTGATGCTGTAAGGATTGTGCCTTCTTTTGAAGTGGGGCTACCAACTCATAAAAGCTCTCTGGCCATTCCATCCCAATGATGCTTGCCTCACAAACACGTGTATTGAGGGCAGCTTCATAAATCTTTGTGCGTGGGTCTGTAACAACTCCACCCCCCAGTGCGGGATCATCACTCATGACAACTGTTTCATGGAAGGTGAAGCTCTGCGTCTCTTCCTTGGATTTGCTCTTCAGCTCCTCGAGCTTGTTGTAGTCAGCACACTCGTGTGCATTGAAGGGCTGTGGGTATTTTGGGGGTAGGATTAGGACAAACTGGATGTTTGCCAATGCATAGTACCGCTTGAGCATAGCAATTGGTGCCTGGATTTGCTCCAAGAGAGATACTATTTCAGTGAGGTCCACAATTATGATGTACAGTGCACTGGGGCGGAAAAAGCAGGGGTAAAGGTGATGGAGGTCCGCATCATTTGGAAGGACAAGGGTATTGAAATTAACCTTTGTGGTCCAGAGAGCTTTTCTGTATGACCATTCAATGATCTCCAGTGGACCACTATCTGTGGATGGCATGCCCTTATGGCCGACGAGCTTGGTTGTGACCAGCCTCCTTCCTACATCACTCCCTCCAATGATGACAAGGTTAATGTGGTTATTAGGCTTGGTTTGCCTTCCTTTCGTCCTTTGTCGCGTCAGTGCCCTGCCAAATCGTGTCAGGTTCCCTCCATGAGTCTCTTGTCCGCCTTTGCAGATCACTGTTAGTCCCTTCTTGCACAAGTCCTGTGGCAAATCTGATTTGCTAATGCCCATGTACGAGACATCCAAAGTGGTCATATTGCGGATGTGGCACAACACCCGGGGAAGCTGAGAGAAGCTGTTCTTGCTGAGGTGCAACATCTGAATGTGCGAGTCCTGAAGAGAGTTAGGCAGTGAGTCCAATTTGTTCCCACTAAGATCCAACACCAACAAGGATTGTGACCACTCAGTCACTTCTGGGAGTTCCTGCAGGTAATTCTTTTTCAAGTCTAAGTTCTCCAGGTTGGGGAGGGCAAAGAGACCAGGTGGAACAGACTGCAGGTGATTTTCACTCAGGTCCAGTCTACGCAGCTGTTTTGCTTGCAAGATGTCTCTAGGACACTTTGAAAGCCTGTTCCGTGTAACCCGCATGGTTAGAACCCACGGGGCTATGGCTTGAATCCAAGTAGGATGCATCTCGTGGAGCCGAAGGCCTGACCAGTCCACATAGCGCTTCTTCATGTCAAGATCAGTGAAGAGTAGCAATTCCTTGGTGACTGCCGGTCTGTTCAACATCACTGATAGGTAAATGGGGCGAACAGTTTGCAGCTTGCCTGTGATGCGTGCTTCACGTACAACTGGAACATACCAGAGGCATGTTTCAGTGAGGGGGTCAGACAGCAGCATTGTCACCGCTTTTGGATTGTTCTCTTTGACTGCTTGGCAGAGGAGAAGCAAACCAATGGCTTCAATGAACTCCTGCTGTGCTGCCAAGTGCAGAGCGGTCTCAAAGCTGAGCTGCCCTAACTTCATCTGCTTCAGGTACTTGGTGCCACCAACAATCACGGTCTCCAATCCATCTAGATTCCCCGTCAAGACAGTTTCAAGCATTGCCTCTTCAATGTCTCGTCGAGTGAAAAACTTTGGTTCCTGACTGCGAGACAAAATGAGATCCTTGACACGAACTGTGTTACGCTTAGAAGCGTACACACAGACTTCTACATGAAAGGACAAAATTAAAAACATGTAAAAACAAGTAAATGTGCTTAATTAATAAATTAATATAGTAACCAGATGGACACATACACCTCTTTCACACAAAATAACATGTCCCCATTTTAATTTGCATTTTAATCCGCATCGCATTTCGTGGGAAGTGAGTTCAGTGGTGCAAACACATTCTATCACGTCCATGTTAATCATGGTCAAGATGCCATCAAAATGATGTTTGCTAACCTGCTCAAGCTGCCAATCCTTTTTCTGGCTATAAGCAAGGAGGCAACTGAGGATTCGAGTGAAGAGGAGACAATTATCATCCTGGAATCACGCTTTTACTGCATTCGCCTCTTTGCAATGAAAGTTGACAGCGAGGATGACCACTGCAGTGTCTACTCGTTTACTGGAGGAATCTTGAATCAGGCAACTGTGGGTGAGGCCAAGAACTTCTTCCTCCTGTCAGGACAAAGTACTGGGCTGGAGCAATGCCAAATTTAAAGAAAATTTCGCCCGAGTCAGCCATCCAGCAAATGATGGAAGCCATATTCCTATACCCGTTCCTAAATTCCAAGGATTATGCTAACAGAAAGCAAGTCCATTCCACATTGCTGCAAGCTGCTGTGAATTGTCATTGTAGGTGTCTTGACGTATACATTGCCTGGCCAGGGAGTACGTACACATGATGCGCAGGTACTTACTAATTCTAGCATTTACATCAAGGAGGACTTACGTGAAGCAGGATGAAACCGGCAAACCCAAGAAGCGACGTGCCAAATACACTACGTTCCAAAAGTGGCAGTGCAAACTTCATCGTGAGTGTCAGACTATGTCGTGGCTGCACTGCACTAGCGAGAAAGATGACAGGAAGAAGGCGATGAGCCAACTGAAGTGTTAAAGTGTGCACTGATTTCGCTGACAGAATCTGTTCGAGTAAGAACTTCACCGACAAGTGGATCGTCAGAGCCAACTCGGTGAGGATAAGCAACGCTCATGATCATGCCCAAAGTGATCACCATGGTCACGCAATGTTGCTCTTGAGGAAGCAGCAAGCCAACTCTGCTGGACTTCCTCCCCCAATCCTATGCTTCAATTGCTCAGAGTTTGAACAAGTTGACGGACAATGAGAGTAAGAAGCTGTGAAACAAATTCGATATTGCCCATTTTGTAGCAATACAGAAGCTCCCCTTTATCATGTACATTCAGATTTGTGAGCTTGAACCGCACCATGGAGTCTGCCTTGGCACTTCATATGTCAATGAAACTGTGGGCAAAGAAATGATCCACTACATCAGGGCCGTAGCAAGCAGTCCGGCCGGTCCGGCTTTGGCCGGACCACTTTTTGTCCAGGAAACATATTTTCTAAAAATTGAAGTTGGACAATTTGCACACACTTCAAGACTTAGGGGGGTCTAACGATAACCAAACATTACAAAGTAGCTTTGGTACACTTACTTGATTATATTCCAAAGACTTAAAGAGGACTGAATTATTCCTTCGCCCTAGTAGGCTGCTATATACACTTTGCCGTCCCCGGGATTGTTAGCCGCCATGTTTTGTGACGTAAAATAACGTCACTGTATATAACTACGTATGTTCGCGTTTGATGGTCATTGCACAAGCATGGCTACGAGCAGCTCAAGCGCGGAGACCGGGGATATTCCTGCTACTCCACACCAACCAATGGCCTTCAAGTTTCCCAAGAGGATGTATGGACGAGAGAAGCCGGTGGAACGAAGCTTTCAGCCTTCATGGTTCACGAAGTGGCCTTATCTACATTACAATGAGGCTAAGGATCTGGTGTACTGCCACACCTGCCTGAGAGCTTTCGCAGAGAAACGGATAAAAGCTGCCAATGCGGATGCTGCTTTTGTAAGTGTATTAGCTAATCATGAAATAAAATGAGCTATGGTAGGTTATTCTTGTAACTATACTAGCCAGGACCCAAATGGACCAATGTCAGGGGTAAAATTCAGATGTTAACGGGCCGAAATGTCTGAATACCCCTGACATCGGTCTATTCGATTCTCGGCTAGTATAGTTACAAGAATAACCTACCATGACAGAACCTAGCCACACAGAGATTATGAAAATAATAAAATGAACTAGTTAGTTATTGAGCAGGGCTTATACAATATAATTTCTGCAGATATCCTGAGGATTCTGCAACTGGAAAGATGCTACGGTGAGCTTCAAACGGCATGAGGAGAGTGCCTGCCATCGTGAGGCTGTAGATGTCATGATCACACTGCCGAGTACGACTAAAGACATCGGGGAGCAACTATCTAATCTGCACGCTGCAGACAAGATGAAGAATAGCAAGGCTCTTCTACAAATAATCTCGGTTATTACATTTTTATGCAGACAGGGACTTGCCCTGAGGGGAGCCAATGATGAGACAGACAGTAACTTTTCACTGTTACTGAGCATGAAGGCCCATGATGATCCCAATCTAGCATCATGGTTAAAGAGAAAGGAAAACGTCTATACCAGTGCAACCATTCAAAATGAAATTATAAACATCATGGGCATACATGTGCTACGCGACATTGCTACCTGCTACCTTCTGGACTCGTCAATGTAACATTGATGAGTCCAGAAGACAAGAGTTAAAATAAAAACTTGCGCAAGCCAAGTTTTTCTTTGCTTCTGGATGGGTTAAGAATAGTTGACAAGGAGGGCAGAGCTGTCTACAACATCAGTACTCAGGTGCAGATAGTCACTAATCACTATCACGTACAGTTTGCACCTGAGTCATGTAACCCATTCCTCCCCCCAACCTTTGACCTTGGGGCACCCTGTCACACATGAAGAGGTGACAGAAGCAGCAGTCAGCCTATGTAACTACCGTGCACCCGGTCCTGATGGAGTACCTAACGAACTTGTGAAGTACGCATGCCAGAATGAAGACGCTGCTAAATGGGTTGCCCACCTGTTAAATTCTGCAATCGAAGTCAATTTTCACTTAGCAGCGCTAGGTGATGGATTGCTTATCCCAATACGGAAAGCTGGCAAGCCATGTGGATCGGTAGGAGATCTAAGACCAATTGTACTTCTGAATGGGATCCGGATGGATCTCTCACTCATCCTCTCGAAGACATTTAGAGATCACTATGACTCTTTCATTCCAGCAAGCGAAGCTGGATTCCTGAAGGGAGGGAGCTGCACAGACATCATTTTAGCAAAGTGTATCATCTGTTCACTTGACACTTGACAGCCAAAGGCCTCTTCAGTGTGTTAGAGACTGGGCTGAAGGGCCTCTGTATCACAGAAATCTCAGCAGAGAAGTGTGTGAAGCTGGTTGGAATAGGCACAGATGGTGCATCTGCAAATATAGTGGTATCAGGCCTCTAAGGTTTAGTGGAAGAACGTTTAGTTTAGGTGTTTTTGATTTGGTGTATGGCTAACTGTTTGGAGCTGGCCATGGAGATGCCCTGAAGCCTACCGCCTTTGGTTTACTGGATGAGCTTTTGCTGAGCCTCTATTACCTCTATGAGAAGTTAGAGAAGTATGTATGTAAGAAACCTGAAGACATCATTACTGATTTGAAGGTGTGTGTGATGGATCACAGAATCTTTATAGTTTGTGGTTGCATGACGTAGCTAGATCCTGTAACTATCACTTAGAAAGTTAGAACTGTTTTTTGCTGTTTCCTAGAACATTGGAATTGCTTACTTCTGTACTAGGCCAATTATATCATTATTAGAACTATCTTCTTTTATGAAAAGATTTGTAATAGATATACCATGGCGCCGAGGTGTATATGGATTTTGGAGTCACGAGACCCGAGGGTGTGTAGTGAAAGCGCCTACGACTCAAGAGATCAAAAGGGAAGGAGTCCTGCAGTACCGCGGACAAGGAGAACGATATCCGCTTCCAGCTTTTAACAACGGAGGAAATGGAAACTCTCAAAGAGGGCTACAAGGTCGCAAATACAGAGAGGAACACGCAGTGGAGCATGCGCAACTTTGAAGCCTGGAAAAAGGCACGCGCAGACGCCGAGATGGAAGCTTGCCCAGACGATTTACTTCTTACAAATGATCCAGCTGCACTCTGTGAGTGGCTTTCACTATTTGCAGCAGAGATCAGGAATGCTAAAGGAAAGCCTTACGCTCCTTCTTCTATTTACCAGCTGCTTTCCGGTTTACTTAGGCACATGCGAACTCTAATCCGGAGGTGCTCAACTTTCTAGACAAGAGGGCCAAGCGATTTGCTGCTCTGTTGTGTCTACATAAGCTTCATGAAAATCACTTAACACTTTCCATATTTGGTAAAGTGATATAAGAGCCATGAGCTCCTATTGCAGTTAGACACTGGAGTGGGCTTCTTATTGCAGTTAGAGCACTGGTTATGGAATTCAACACCTTGGCGTTGCCCTGGCAACGGGGTATATTTAATAGATATCTTGTTGGTTATTTACAAGTTCAGAGGTATTCTAAGTTCTGTAGTGATTTCCTGTGCTGTTCAGTATAAATTGAGGAAGGACGAGTTGGTTTGCAGCTCACTTGTGACGAAGCAAGGACTGAAGTGACGATTCGAAGACGTTAATAATCCAAGCTATTGCTTGTGAGGTTGGTCGTCTCATGACAGTGTGCTTCAGCTTTGACAATGCTGGGGTCAAGCCAGTCCGTGCTAGTGGTTCTAGGCAGGCTGTACACAAGCAAAATGCTATGAAGCAAGTCTTCTCAAAATTTGGTGCTTACACAGTTCACCTTGCGGCATTGGCTAAGGATAGGTCTCTAGAGCCATCTGGCTGATCGTGCGAAGCTCAAAGGGTACTACAATAAGTGGACTGACGCCAAGTACATCTTTGGGTGTGCTCTTTTGTAGACTAATTGAAACCCTGCATGATCTTTTCAAAGTACATGCAGAGTGACGAAGTGGACATCTTGGGAGCACTCAATGTCTTTGTAAAAAATGCTAAAAGAGACTGACAAGCTTGCCTCAAAGCTTCTGGAGCAATGGCCAACATACACTGCCACTCTTGCAAAGTGTACGGACGAAAAAGGACAGAAGGTCTACTAATGCTAAGAGCTCAAGAGATATTCTCACGCACTGAGCTACTATTCATCCAAGTGCGAAGGCTACTGCAGCAGTGTGAGTGATCAAATTAAGTCAAGGCTGTCTTGGTCTGACCTGCAGCTGATGCGAGACTCATTTTTATGCTCAGTTCACATGACGGTAATTCCGTTTGCCGGTTAGCGCTTTTCGTTGTAATCGCTCCTTTAACGGTGAATATTTTCGATGACCTGTTAGCGTTTAACTGGTAATGGTTAACGGAAACCGGAAACTGTTATCGGTTGACGTTTTCGTACCTATACTCAGCTCAGATCAGAAATCACTGAATTTGGGGACGCTGTGAGACACTGCTCTTTTGAGACACTGTTACGCTGCCATATGTGGAGTGCACACCTGTAAAGACGCTACTATTTAGAGCCGTTTGAAAGACTTGGAGATACCTGGATCAGCACCTAACCTTTTGGAGAGACTTGCTATTCGGAGCCGACTAAAGAGATATGGACATTATCATCATCGACATACGAAGACAGCGGCTCAGTGCGCGCGCTATGACGGGAAATAGTATGTAGAAAGTCTCTCCAAGGTACGCAGAGAAAAGAGTGTGACTGGAGCGCTACAGATCGGTGAGAGTGTCACAGTGAAGACGAAATCACACGTATAGTTGCACAATCCGCTGCATGCAATACGTTGATAAGACCATTCTCTTTTGCGAACACTGAAAACTGCTCCTACGCAACTTGCTACCAGTTAATGATTAAACGTTACTAGCTACCGATTAACGGTTCACCGCTCCCATTTGCTAACAATAATTGACGATAACTGTTATCAGTTTTCGGGTAACGTAATGTTTTCTATGCACCGTACCATAGCAGCAGTGGAGGATGCTGAGAAGACAACAAACAGAGTTGCTGCAAATGTTCAGGGTGGATGAACGCAGAATAAGGGAGTGGAGGCAGAAGAAGAGCAATCTAGTGAAGATACCTAGCAAGAAAAAGCGGCTGGAAGGAGGAGGAAGAAAAACAGCTTTACCTGAGATAAATAAAAAAGTAGTAGCCTGGATTGAAGGATGCAGAGCAAACAATTTCAGAGTTACAAGAGCTAGTGTGCGCAGAAAGGCAGCTGATCTAGCACAAGCTCAAGGTAAGGCCTAGATCACTACTTCTATAGAGGATGTAAATCACAATTCAATCTATGGTTACAGTGTATCATGCTTGTGTTGGCAGGTGGTACTGATTTTTGGGCCAGTCGTGGTTGGTTAGAAAAGTTCATGAAAAGGCATGGTTTTTCTTTACATCAACCGGGCGACTGCGGCACTCGAAGGACTACCTTTTGGGCTCAATTGGGAATATGGACGAAACACCTCTGTGGTTAGACATGCCAGGTGCACTATCACTCATTCAGGTGAGCGGTCTGTCCCAGAAAGGGTAGTTCTCGAATACAGCTTCAAAACAGGGTTGAAAACCTTGCCGACGTTTCGACCAGATGCTCTGGCCTTCTTCAGGTCTGTCCCAGTACGAACAACTGGCCATGAGAAGAATCGATTCACCGCTTGACTTTCAGCTGATGGAAGAAAGTTAAAACTATATGTCGTGTTCCAAGGAAAACGGCAAATATTGTTACTAACGTCCGTATTCTGCAATGCTGTTGTGCATTTCTGCAATGTCTCTTATAAGACAATGACTGAATGACAGTGCTAATTAGAGTTTCTGCTCACACTTTTGTCAAAGAAAGCAACTTCTTCAGATTCTGTACCACACAGGCCAATGGTTGCCATATGTGGCAGTCGAGAATTGAATACGCAGATTATTTCGGAAGTTGAAGTCGAGAAAATGGCAATTAAAGTTGACGTTCAAATGCGTGTTTGCGTCAGGAACACGTGTTCGCACTGCATATCTTCGTGTAGAAGAACGAAAGAGCTTTCTTTTGGTCTTTGTTTGGGCGGAATAGCGCACAGGACACCTGAGATCGAGCGCGAAGAAGATGCACTCTGACGAAGAAAGTTTACCGCGCACGCCACCTAATGAGGAAGAAGGATTTCGCCTGTCGCTAAGCACTCCTGAAGTCAACTCTCTTCTGCTCAACTCTTTTCAACCCTTATCCTCAACACGAAGCCCAACAGTGTCATCGTCGAAGAGAAATCCACGCCGTATGTACAACTTTTTAAAAGGTAAATGTCAGCGTCGTGTCTGTTCCACTCGTGGTTGTGATGGATCTGGTCACAGAAACATTAAGCGGTGGAGTGAAGGCCACACAACCCGAGATAGCTAGCCCAGTTGCAGTTGTTTTTTTGTTTTGCACTTATAATAGTTTCCATGATTGTGTATTAAATTGTTAGTGACAGGATTCGAACACTGTAGTGCTTACACTTCTTTCCTGTACTAGCTTAGCTAGCTAGCTAGCTATTTCTGATTGTGTCTTAGCTAGCTAGCTAGCTAGCTACTAGCTAGCTAATTGATATTTGTTGAGTAGTTTTGCTACTATTTAGAGAACAACATCAAGATATATGGACAGTACCTTGCTTCTAAGTCAATTTTGAGGTATAAATCCAAACGTGATCAAAAACAAAGCTCAAATTCATTGAATACTCGTTGCGCAAACGCTAGCGGAGGCCATTTTCTTACCTTATTAATTATTCATAATGTCTTCCAAAAGGTTTGCGTCTCCACCAGGAGGCGTTTGAAGGGCTGTAACTTCACAACGGACGGACGTATCGCTTCAAAACTTGGTACGCACTCACATGGAACGTCACTTCATAATAATATGGCGAAAAAGCATTTTCGCCATACCTGAATAATCTGCGATTTCAATCCTCGACTGCCACATATGTAGTTCCACAGTTGAAGGTCTATCGGCTTGTTCGACATACCTACAGCTGTCCATATACTCGAATATACAGCGGAACCTCTCTATAATAGGCACTCCAATTAATGACACCTCTCCAATGAGAACAGTGTCTGTGTCCAAACCACATAGAGCTATGTACAAATATATCTCTGAATTAGGAACACCTCTCTATACAGGACTGCCAGCTGGGTCCCAGTGGTGTCTACTACAGAGAGGTTTCGCTGTATTCTTGTTTCTTTTGTATTTTCCTGGACTACCTTGAGGTGCAAAACCATCGTCGAACCACCGAAACAACCTTCTGAACATTGGTTGGCTGTATGCACACCATACGACAGGTGCCTATCCATGAAGGCATGGCATTTACATATTCTGCCAGACCCTAATTTCTCAACCCATGTAAATTATCGTGGTGGGCAGGTAGTAGGGAATAGCAAGCCAGACTACTACCATTTAAACTGCTGCTCACCTCTGCTCCTCAGGAGAGGAATGATGAGGTCTTTCTTTCGTCCCCTTTCTGCCTTCTGGAAGCAGTTCTGTTGCTGTTCGTCTACAGCATTGATGTCCGCACCAAACTGCAAGAGGTCACTGACACAGTACACATGTCCCTTCAGGCAGGCAATGTGGAGGGGAGTTTGGTTGTTGGGCTTGCACCGCACATCAGGGTTAATCCCATGCACCAGCAGAAAGTGAACAATCTCCAGCTGGTCATTCTGCACACAGAATAAGCACTATATGTCAAGTACAGATGCATAGCGTGTGTGTGCAGGTGTGTGTGTGTGTGTGTGGATCAAGTCATGCAACCTCCTCGTGGTGATCCCGAGTTACTTGGCCATCTATGGCCATTGTAATCGCACAACGTGGGTCAGATGGACTGGCGCCCCATGCTGTTCCATGTACACTCCCAGGCAGTGTACAGAGTCTCAAAGCCTGCAAAACCAAGAAATCATTTGCGTGTTGTGAATTTCTTCACGCCAAGTTAAGGACCAGAATTGCATGTTGCAATGTCGGAACGTTAGGGACTCTTGAAGATCGATCTATTGGCTCTCTCTGAGAAACATTGGCCAGGGCATGGTATTGCCAAGTACAGTCAACAGCCATACTTCACTCTAGTAGTGTCCCATTTCCAGTATCTCGGCAGCATTGCTCGGGACAACTGTGGCTCAGACCTCGAAGTTGACTCCAGAATTTGCAAAGCCTCAAGAGCATTCCAATCCCTCAGTGTCTGTCAAGCCTCATTTTACATCCATCAAAGCCTTTGACTATTTCCAAGGTGTGTATGCCTCTAAACAAAAAGCAGATTTTCATCGACCAAAGTGGCTTCCTAATGTCACTCTCCAAAGTGCCGCTCCAGACCATCCTGACTCCATTGATGAAGTTCATGCCTGCATCAGAAGAAGCCAAGTCAAATCTACCTCATGCCCCATCGATCAGATTTCTTACCTAATCCTCAAGATGTGTCCCTCCCTTCATCCACTTTTAGTTCACCTTTACAACCTTGTCTTACAAATGAGGAAGATTCCTCAAGGATAGAGAATGGCTGTCTTCAAGTTGATCCCTAAGGCACAGGTTACAGATGCCCCCCCCTCCAACCCCAGTAACTTTCAGCCATTTGCACTGACATTTTACATTGGCAAGACCTCGCTCATGAAGCCCCGTCTTGATGAGCACATGATTGGTAATGGTCTTCTTGACACTTGCGTGTAGAAAGCTTTCCAGACCAAGATCCCTGGATGCAGGGAACATCAGTTTAAATTGCACGGTGTGTTACAGGATGTTGATTCCAATGCCAGATCTCTGACATTAGCCTGGATTGATCTAGAGAATGCTTCTGGATCGTTCCCCATAAGCTGATTGCCTTTGCCCTCAATCCCTACCGAGTCAACCCCTACCTTGTTTAGCTGGTTTGTAATCTGTACACCAACCTCACAGCATCTGTCCTTACACCCTCATTGTCCACTGCCTCCTTTGCCATGGAGGTTGGAGCGTTTCAAGGTGACCCACTGTCCGTGAGTATCTTCAATGTGGTCATAAGCCTCCTGTCAATCCCTTGGTGCAGCATTGCTTCAACCTTGGTTACCATATATATGTGCCTCAACCTCTTGCAGTGTTCCGATGATGATTGTTGGCTCGTGACCCTCGCAAATGCCAGAGGATGCTAACGTCATGGAGGAGTGGCTGACCTAGTCCAGGATGCGAGCCAAGCTATTCAAATGCTACGCTGTTGCACTCAAGAGTCGCACGAATGCTGACAACAGAATATACAATCCTCAACTTGTTTTAGGTTCTTCTCTCATACCCTTCCTTGGCAACACCACCACCAACTTCCTTGGTATGCCTCTGTCCCCTACCTATAATACTACTCATTGCCGAGAGATTATATCTACCAAGGTACAAGGAATGATGCAGAAGATCGACTGTGCCCCCTTGTTTTCCAAGTACAAGCTCTTCATTTAGAGACGAGCTCTTCCAGCAAAAGTTGGTTGGATCTTGAAGATCACTCACACATCACCATCATTTGTATCTCAAACTCTAGATGCCTGCTGTACTGCGTACATTCCTCAAGAAGTGGCTCAGAATGCCTTCCTGTGCCAATCCCAGCTAGCTCTCTGTATCTGTTGCCCACTTCCGGTGGTCTAGCACTACCTTCCATCTCCGCCACGTATACGTCCCTACAAGCAGCCAAGCTCGCTGCATTGTCAAAATTATGTGACCCCATTGTGCGTGAGCTTGCCTCAAGGGACACTGCTAAGAACCAACATCACAGACCTGCCAGGACAGTCCACAAAGTAATGTGTCATCACGCAATGTTCTCCCAAGTCACAAGCCAAAGCTGTTGTGAAGAGGATGGTTAATGAAATTGAAAATGCAGCCAGGTCTGAAAGCATCAGTAACCTGGAAGTTCAGGGACGTTTCAGGCGCCAAGGCTGCACAGGTAGTACGACCGCGGACTATTGGTGCAAGGCTGTCTGGGCTCTTCCATCGCATATGATGAGCTTTGTTCTGAATGCCGCCTAAGATACCCTACCTCACAATTCCACCCTTGTGCACTGAAAAAGGATTGTTTCTCCGCAGTCCAGACTGTGTGGGCAACTGCAAACCTTGCGTCCTGTACTCAATGCATGTGGCTCTTAATTAAAGAAAGGTGTTATGGTGTAAGGCACAATGCAGTTCTAGCTGAACTCACACGTTTTATCACTTGTCACCTCAGGCAAACAACACATCACTGTGGACCTTCCCACTGAGGAGAGTACAGGCCGCCACATCACCTCTGCACCACCAACCTTAAACCCGACCTGGCGATCTGGAATGATGCTAACCGTGCTGTGTTCCTCATAGAACTGACATGCCCTTTCGAGGAAATCTTGTCGATGCAGCAATCAGGAATGAAATGAGGTATCATGACCTTGGCAACACCATCAGGTCAGATGGTGTTCAGTGTACATCCTGGCCGGTACAGGTCGGGTCCAGGAGTATGGTTGATTGAGCCAGCTTCATGAATTTGCTTCTCTTTCTCATTTTTGCCGGGTCTGCTATTGCTGGCCTGTTCTGTGATCTGTCGAGCATAGCCCTAAAGGAGTCCTATTCCATATGGTGTTCCCGCAACGGCCCCATTGACAGCTAGGATATAGGCTTGAACTCATGCATTGAACTGTCTTGCCTCCTTTTTCTTCCTTGTACGGCTGAACTACAATTCATTATTTAATCACATGTTTACTATAGTGTTTACTCAAACCTCCTCTCACTTTGATGCCACTTAAAATGTTCATTGTGTCACATCATCTCTGCATGTGTTGGCAATCATTTTATTTCATGTGCCTCCTTTGTTATTGTAAGCTTGTATTGGTTTATAATAATAAAGTGAATAAAATGTGTGTTGTGTGTGTGTGTGTGTGTGTGTGTGTGTGTGTGTGTGTGTGTGTGTAGTCCGGTAGAGGGCTACAATACTCTCAACAGCTTCACCATAGGAATGAAGGGAAGGTGCAGCACTGCTCATGGTATGTACCCACCAGGAGGTGGAATGGATAAAATTTACTAAAGAGAAGCTAACAGCATTCGCATTTAGTCCAGCCTGCATTCCTTGTGTTGGTATATCAGTCTTTGTTGTAGCCCATTTAACACACCAGTATGACATAACTGGTACTGGGCATTTCATTATTGTGTCATTATCATTCTATTTCACTATCACTAAGCGTGCTTCACTGTTTCACTAACCACAGTCACGCAACAAACATTTCAACACTACAATGTTCAACAGAGGTCACCACTGCCTGTAAGTCACTTCACATACACAAATATGTATAGTTGAGA
Source organism: Aplysina aerophoba (assembly GCA_949841015.1). Classification (NCBI taxonomy): domain Eukaryota; kingdom Metazoa; phylum Porifera; class Demospongiae; order Verongiida; family Aplysinidae; genus Aplysina; species Aplysina aerophoba. Next base: position 2,771,884 of record OX465045.1, read on the forward strand.
ACCTTAACTTCTGAAGTAGTCACAGATAAAGCCCCAGCATTAGCAATGGTAGCTAATGGAATTAATGTCTGTAATAAAGGTTAGCACTAAATCTTTAGTGCAGCCGTCTGCTGGTTCATGCACTACAGCCTACGCAGCCAGAGTCTCCTCCACAAAGCTGATTGTTGCATGAATCTACTCTTGTTTGCCAGACATTCAAATGCACAAGTGCATAATCAAACGGCTGGTGCATGAGTATGTAGTATATAGTATAGTATGAATTTGGTGACTGTTGTGCGAATCATGTTGCACACTACACTCCATTCTACGCACTGGTAGAGGAATCACATTTTGGCACACCAATGCACATAGCCGCCACTGCAACGACACTTGTATCGCGTACAGCTTAGAGTCCATAGAGGAGATATCAGACCACAGAGATATGTACATACTCCATCAATGTATTCAATAAACGCACACTTTATACTGCCCAATTGATAATGCATTCCTTGTCCATATCTTGGAGTGGTGTTCAATACCCATCTTATCATGGCCGTACAATACAGTATTGCATGGCATCTGTATTGGTGGTTTAAATTAATAGGAATAGCTCAGGTCGCCTGCAGTCGTGTGCGGGAGGGGGCGTGTGTAGGAGTGCTTGGGAATAGATTTTGCATATATGACTTGGTGAAATCCTGTCACTCACCTCCACGGCCTCGTGCAGCAATGTGAATCCCTTGGGGTGGCCGGGCAGGGGCATCTGGAAACATTGGATGGCTAAGCGATCCTGGCAGTAAAAGTCTTCCAAGTACTTCAGGCCTCCTTCGCGGCAGTTTCGCTGCAGATCTAACAGCTTCTCGGCCTCTGTCTTGCTGCCTTTATCTTCATTCAGTGCGAACGCCATGCTGCACTTTGAGACGCTTCACCACAAAGAGACTATGCCCTGGCGCAAGGATGATCCATCTTGTCCGGATCATGTGATTCGTTACGTCACAAAAGTCACACAAATACGTCACGGCCGACTCGCGCGGCCAATCTGACAGAACTTGAATTCGCACAAGATAAATTGGCGAATACAGTAATTGGTGTTCTCAGCTAGTATATATTATCTTCGGTATGGCCTACTCTGGTTCGTTCCGTAAGTCGATCCCGCTTCCCAGCTGGTACCTATTACAAGAGTCCGGCCAGGAGGTGCATACCCACGACAGTCCAAGCGCGTGTCGGCAGAGCTCCTCCCTGCACTCGACAGACAGCAGGTTGGAAGGTGAGCAATGCATGCCACACAGACTATTAAAATCTCAGCATCTTGCAGTCTTTCTAGCTGAGTTTTATCTGCCTTCTCGTTTCACGCCTGCTACAGTTCCCGAGGAGTCGCAGGTCTGCAGCGGTTCCACTCCCTGCATCACGCCTCCTTCGGTTGCGCACCTCGTCACTCGGTCGCGGCTGGTCCTTGTACAGCCTTCTCCGTGCAAATTACTTACAAGTGACAGTTTCAGCGACGTCGGTACCCCGCGTGCTTTCACCAATCTGACCAACCGCCAAAAGAAAAGGCGCCCCCACGGCGCTGCGGCAAGCAGGCATAGTCAGCACACCCCGTCGTTGGAGGGCCAGGAGTCTCGGACCAGCAGGAGAAAGTCATGCAGTGCCATTTACCAGGAGCTGGTGGACACAGAAGAAAGCTACCTGGATTCACTGCACACTGTGCTAGACCTGTTCATGAGCCCAATGGAGCGCAGCAACGCCATTCCTCACAGGGACTTTAGGTAACATGGAGATGTATAGAATGGAGCCTACGTCGTAGTACCGTCATCGTTTGTATTAACATTTTCATAACACAGCACACAGTATGCTGGTGTAAACAATAAAATAAAGAAATAATACACAAGAAAAATCACAGTTTCTATATTAAAAGATGCTACAAGTAATGAGCTGTGATGCACTGTAATCGTTTGTATTAATGGTGTATACGGTACCTCTCCATTAAGGCTGCTCTTCCCTGCACAACTGGAGCAGCTAATCAAGATTCATTCCAACTTGTTGCAGAACATGAAGTTAAATGACGAAGATGAAATAGGAACAATCTTTCTGCACTTTCTTGGATCTCGACAAGTGGGTACAAGTTATTATTGAGGAACCAAGGCTGCATGCATTCACTCCCATTGCTGTAGCCAATTAGTATACAGTTCCCTATCATGTTCTATCTAGCCCTATGCTCTGCTCCCTACGCAGGTTGGATGTGTCTACGGTGCATATATGAACAGCTTTCAAACCTCCTGTCAGATACTACACAAGTACTTGCTTGATTCCTACTTCAGAACAGTGTATGAGGTTGGTGTGTCTGTGTGACAGTACATTGTTTTAAGTTCATGATGCACATGTTGAGAACCTTGTCATTCTCATACTCTCTATCTTTCTAAATCAGGCATGTCTGCTGGACCCCCGGTGCAGAGGTCTTGACCTGCTGGCCCACCTGCTGACGCCCATCCAGCGGCTGCCTCGCTACCTCCTCCTACTGAAAGAGCTCCTGCGGCAACTACCATGTGCAGCCTACACACCCCTGGACCAGGCAGTCAGGCTACTTGAGGCGGACCTGATGAAACTAGACAGTGCAATCCTGCAGGCCAACCACTGCCATGTCATGCAGGGATACAGGCAACTTCACAGAAACAGGAAAGGTAGAAGGCCTAGCGAGAGTGGCACATCCTGGTCTTCCTCCAGTTCTCTCTCTTCTTTGAGCAGCTCCACTGTCCTGAAGCAGGGAGATACTGCTTCCGTCATCAGCCGCTCCTCTGCACAGCCCTCCCTGTTGTCTCAGCAGCAGATGTGTGCGTCCACCCCTCAGCTACAAAGCTACCTGAACCACACCACATCTCCCGTTGGCGGGTCAGCTCACAGCATGGGGTGCTTGTCCCAACTGGACCTCCACTCCACAAGAGATCTAGACTCTGCTAGCAAGAACAAAGACAGTAGGGGCCTTGGGAAACTCATCAAAAAGTTATTTCACAAGAAACAGTGAATGTTATTTTGTAGTTGCACATGTTGACTGATCAGTATGAAAGCATAGCTGCGTAGAGATAGAGCATGACACACACGAACACAACGCACGCCATATATAGGCGGCGGAACCGGCATGGGGGCACAGGCCCCCACAAGTTTTCCTATGGGCTTTGAAAAAATCTTTAGTATACACTACATTCGTTAGTAATTGCATTTACTTGCAACCTTCTTTAGTTTGCAAGTGAGCCCCAATGATGTTTACTCTGTTCCTGTTTAACCATAAAAGAAAATTCGAGGAAGAATTCCACTACGTTGCACCAGCAAGAATTGGCCGCCATAGTTCTATGACGTCACGACACGTGATGTTGCGAATATTAGATTAGACTGAAACATGGCTGTGCATGCACAAATAAAAGGTTGTAGTGCCCCCCTAAATAAAACTATCTTCCTCCGCCTATGCATGAAAATAGTGAGTCAGAGGTAAGAGGCCAGCTAGAACGTGTGGGGTACAGGTTTCTGTACAAGTGAAGGGCATGCCAGGTTCCCACATGCTTTCATCAATCCAACACTAGCAAGTATGTAGTCATGACAAGACAGAAGGGCCTCAGGAAGCTCATCAAAATCTAATTCACAAGAAACAGTGAATGTTGTTGTTATGTGTGTACACATGTATGATGTATGGGTGTCCCTTTGGGTTCCTGTATGTAGTGATCGACAAGTGTGTAAACATAGCTGCATGAAAAAAACATGATACAAGTACAAGAGCACATGCATATGGGCACTGCATAGTGAAGGAGATCCAGGTGCATCACTCGATCGTGGTCAGAGGTGAAAAGGCCAGCTTGAATGTGTAGGCACGAGTATCTGCAGAAATGAAAAGCATCAACTGTCAAGTTTCCATTACAATATATCTTGCATACAAGACTGGTATGCAACAACAGAGCACAAAAAGCAGTGATTGAATAGATTGCATAATAGCAGCTTCCACAACAGAAAATGTAAGTGTTAGCATGGTAGTTGGCAAGGTCCTGGCTCCTGTCACCAGATTGTCCCTCTGCTCAGCAGTTGCATAACAGTTCATGAAGTTGCATGTAGTGTGAGTTCAGTACTCACCACTGGATTGTACGGTGGTGTGAGTGGCCACAACAAAGGTCTCCAGAGACTCCTCAATGGTGTCCCATTCCATCAGTCCAGTAGCACTCTTGCCGCCTTGCGAGAAGAACTTGATACCTTTGGGCAGTATTGCACCAGACTTGGCAAAGATGTCTTTCAGCGACTCCTCCGTGGCATCGGGTGGAGCATTGTAGAAGTGGAGAATCCTGCTGGGGCCAATGATGCGATTCTTACTAGTACCCTCAGCAGTGAGAAACCTGGACGGAAGTGTAAAAGGGATGTCAAAGTAGTAGCTAATGCTAAAGGATTGGGTGAGTGTCTGCAATGAGCATGCAGGTAGGCTGCAGACCTGTTGTTCCTGGACTGCCAGTAGTCCTTCCAGCACGGGGATCCGTCGGGCAGGGGGTCTGCCATAGCACCGTGGTCAGCAATGAAGTCGTGCTTTGAGATACTGTGTCAAGTGGAGAATGGTGCATAGCTTTGGAGGTACAGCTGGACTGCCGTGCACCAACTTACGCTAGCTCAAGTTCGTTGCCAAATAGCTTGACCTTGGTGAGGAACTGGATGGCACTCTTGGCAGCCTGAGGACTGTCCATGTGGACCATGGCAGTCCCAGGCTTGTTCAGCAGGAACTTCACCTTCCACACATTGCCATAGGAGCAGAAAAGGTTGAAAATCCTGTCACAGTTCATCCTCTGGCTGTCCAGGCCATACACCATCACCACGGACCCGGGGATGGCAGGCGAGCCAGGGGGCATGTTGTACTGCATCCCAGCCATAGGAGCACCAGGCCCAGCTGGTGGGACTACAGGCAGTCATTGGGGGAGGGAGGGAGGGAGTTAGGCACATGTGCGGCACTCAACTGGGTACCTCTGCAACCCACCAAACTGCTGAGGCCCGCCCTGGGCCAATGCTGGCTGCTGCTGCTGCTGCTGGAATGGTGCCTGCGGGTAGGCTTGCTGGAGGAAGCCCATTGCAGGCTGCTGCATGGCAGGTGGACGGATGCTGGTCATCCGCTGGCCTGTGAGGAAAGCATGAGAGTGTGTGCCTGAAAAGTATGTAGCAGTTACGCAAGCTCTGAGTTAGTAGTTGTCAACAGCAGGAGCAGCAGCAGCAGCACAAGAGGTGTAAGTGAATAGTTTCGAAAATACTGCTGCATGACAAACGGCCAATCTCTTAGCCTGCATGCCTCCGCCTCAGTTAGGTGGTCCCTGCTGCACAAATCGATACTCTGATGATTGTTGCTCATAAAGGGGCTGCTGAGCAGACAGTGGAGTGGTCTGGGAAGATGGAGGAGGGTTCAGACAAGGCTGCCGCCACGCCTGCATTTGTTGCATTGCTGCCGTCTGCCCATGGCTAAAGGCAGCAGTGGGCACACCAGGGCTGAAGACGGCGCCGCCTGTGGGTCCTCCTACATGGCTGCCAGCCTGGGAAGCGAGGCCTACAGTTGCTCTTGGAACAGTTAAACCGTAGTAGGGTTGGTAAGCAGGCATCATGGCACTTTGCATGCTCCATAGTTGACCCCAGGGGGCAGGCAGGCCTGCACTGCCCATCTGCCCTGTGACATGAGCAGCGGCTGGCTGTACCTGCTGCAGCCATCGCGGATCTGGGTGGAGCAGCATGGCATGTGTGGTGGCAGGCAGATAAGAGGTAGGAAGGAGGTATTTGGTCAGTTCAGCCCTGACTCGCGTGTGTGCAATGCTAGAGTAAGCGTGGGACTGTTCTGCGGGGCAGTCTGCATGTCTTGGTCAGTGTGCACACAAGTGTGCAGTGGTTCTTGTGCTGCGGCATGGGGTGGAGGCAGGCGGCTGGCGGTGGTGCAGTGAGTGCGCGAGACCTACTGCACAAAGAGTGGTAGACAGCACACACCTCTGCACGCACATGCTCATAACCCATTCATTAGCTGCAACTGACGCATACATGCGTCAAAGATGGCAGTGCACACTGCAACAGTCCATTCAGTTGCTTCAAGTGGACAATATCAGTGAGCCCTTCGCGGTAGGCCTACCACTCCTTTCTCTGCATTTGGCTGCTTTACCATATCTCCTTGCCACTCTCAAGCACCGAATCTTGCACAAGCAAGTTCAAAGGCCTGAATTCGCGGCAAAACGTCCAAACTTCCGGCTTCAGTACAGCACAAATCAATGAGATCATCTCCAGCTCCGACTTGAAGAAAGCTACTGAGTTACTGCTTTTTGGTCCAGCTATTTGCTACGCTGCCATTTTATTAAACATAGTTAGGAAGTGAGCGCTTCTGCGTAAAATTAAAGTTTGGGCTTAATGCGGTAACAGTGCCCACAACTCACCCTGCAGAGTGTAGTCACAGGTCATGTCATCATTCTTGAACACATTGACTCGTTGTGTCTGCATGCACAAGAGAGACCACACTTACAGTTCACCGCCCAACAAATCTCATAGATCCTAATGCTGCATGGCTAGGACAGTGCTCACCCTCGCAAATTCTATCTTGAGGGTGCAGCACCCGGCATAGATGTCAGCTCCGTCCAGGTTGGCTTTGGCCCGCAAGGCAGACGCATTGCTGTCAAACTCTACCAAGGCCTGAACTCCGTTCTTCCTGAAAATAGCCACCCTCTGGAC
>OX465045.1:2778770-2838770 GCA_949841015.1 Aplysina aerophoba
CACCCCATACGGACTACTGATGGTGTGTATCACATCCTGAACGCATTGCAGAGAACACACACACACACAGAGAGAGAAAGGGTTGATAACAATTACAAATCGTTCAATGTCTGGATCGCCTCATATTGGTGGACACATTGCATCTCACCAGTGTGGTGCAACTCACCACATTGATGGTGTACATTGGGTTGAACACAGTGTACAGGAGGATGTGGTTGGGGGGAGGCTCGTCAGGAGGTGCCTGGTTGGAGTCAGGTGCATAGCCATAAGGGGACCTACATGGGGTGCACAAACACAGAAGGCAATCAAATAAAGCGACCAAAGCAAAGATACTTTAGTCCTTAGAGGTGATGGTGATGCATACATACGTACATGCACTCACTGTTCTTCACTCCAGCACTCACCGAGTGATCTCCTTGCTCGTGGAGAAGTTAAAGAAGACAGGACGCTCCATAAGGTAGAGCTGGCTCTCTGCCGTGCTGCGGACGCAGGCGAGGGCATCATCTGGGCGCTCAAACTCAACAAGTGCTTGGCGGAGGCGGGGCATCATGGTTATATAGCTAGGTAGTGTGGAGGAGAGGCTGCAATGGCTGACAGTGAACACACACATACGTACATTGCTATCAAATTGATCTGTCCATGCTACCATACACTCCACTGTGCCATATCCCAGGGGTGTAGCCAGTGAAGATTTAGGGTGTTGAACTCCCTCCCTTCATGACTGTGGCCATGGATTATGGATGCTTTAAACCTTATGTACCTCCACAGATGGCTCACTCTGGTGGTACACACTAGCTAGCACAAGACACTGCATCGCCTCCTGAACCAGACTGCCCCACTGTCTTTTACTCATAACGTCATTCAAATGACAGACATGTGTGCACAATAGTACCATTGGTTTTGCATGAGCAAAGAGATGTCTTGTGCAGTTCTCGTTGGACAGTACAGTGGTCCCAGGATGATGAGATGCCTCAAGGTCAAGCATCCCATGCAATACATCTGACCTGAGACCTTATCGTGGAACTGTATTTTGAACTGTCTGCCCACGAGGACGTATGGATGTTGGTTGCAGCACAGCTAGTAAGTAGAGAACAGCACCTCCTGCACTGCTGTATTATTTTATACTGTGAGTACCAGTTATGCATCAGGGTTAGAGCTCACACCTTGTTAAGTGTTTATAAAATGATTTTTGAAAGAGAGATTTGGAGAACAAACAGTTGTGGAAAAACAAACTACCAGGGGAAGGTCACAAAGCACTGCAAACCCACAAGACAGCTCAATGTCCCTTAAGGGCTATAGAATGGATAGGTGTTGTTCAACGCAGTTCAAATCTTTGCACATTAACAGCTTGCAATGTTTTTGCTGTCTATCAAATTCCTACAGATCTGTGTTACTCTGGCTTCTTCTGGCAGTATTTTTTGTGTTTAATAATTACTGGAACACAATGTACATGCACAATACAATTCAACAAATGCTTGCACATATTCCAAGAAGCTCCATTGGAGCACTACCACATCTCTTCATTGCGTAAGCTGGAACGACTAATCGATGTTCCATGTGGCATAAAGCTAATGAAACAACATGTGCTCGCCCTACTTGGCAGGAGAGGGCACCACTTCTGTACTCTCCTCTGTATCTGCACTGTGGTCTATTCCAACTACACACCCTAGGTAGGCTCCATTTATTCATGTGGTCAGTCCATGGCTCACCAACTCTAAATGCACGTGGTCCAGCCACCTCCCAATGCTGCAGGTTCAAAATCTACATAGCTAACCCAGATATTCGAAATCAAGTAATGCAGCTCTGCGTTATACTGTCCTTGGCAAAATGTCACTAACCAAGGTGGTAACTCCCTGATCTTCCAAGTCGGATGTGGCCCAAAACGGCAATAGTTGGGCTACACAGTAACTGATAGCACGATACATCCCCACCGAAGTAGCTGTAAATTCACACCTGGACAGCGCCCTCGCGTTATCGCAGAATCACGCGCGCCGTACCTTCCCAACCACTCCCACACGACATAAGCATTCCTTTTCCTTACGTGATCTTCCCGTATCTGGCCAGCGATGACACCAGCATCTGGAAGGTGCAGCCATCTGGTACTGCCCGCGCGTGCACAACACGAGAAGCAGGAGCGTTGTGGGGATCCACACTAGCTTTCGCCATTTGCTGATCCACCTTCCTCCTCTTTGGGTCGTTGGTGCTGTACCACTGGGCCTGAGCGTTGGGACCTTCTGCAGACTGAGAAAACTGATCGAGGGCGTGCTTCTCGGCCATATCCAACCCTATCGGGCACGAGGGTCAATACGGTACTGTTGTGCGCATGCGCGGTACAATGTGACGGTATAAAAATGGCGTCTATCGAAGCTGGTAGCAATGACCATACGGCATCTGGTCTTGGCGTACAGGCTTACCTTCCTGGATCTGCCAGTCTGGTGGAGGATCTCGACAGTAAGATAATCGTTAAAGCTAAATAAGTGAAATTATCATTAGAGCAATGAGTCTCTTTATATTCGGGCACCTAACATGTCCAAGCTGTGTCTAGGGCCAGAGTCTGCGAGCTTATGTGGCTGTATTGCGTTGGGTAGATCGAGTGTTAGTGCCACATAACCCTTTAGTTCAATGTCTACCTTGTACCAAATGGCTTGTTTTTTTTACATAAGGAGAATGCTGACTTGCTGATCATGAGACCTGTGCTGTTTTGTACCCTTTCAGAGAGGGTGCTGGTGGTCTTACGGGATGGTCGAACGTTGATTGGCTATCTGAGGAGCCTCGATCAATTTGGTGAGTAGAGGTTCTGTCACGATGCCTGTAGCATAAACCTGACTTGTTTTGGTAGCACTCACTGGTGTGTTTTCAGCTAACCTGCTTCTGCAAGACACGATTGAGCGAATTCATGTCGGAAAAGAATATGGTGACATTCCCAGAGGCCTCTTCATTGTTCGGGGAGAGAATGTTGTTCTGATGGGAGAAGTGGTAAGTGTGCAGGAGGTGGGGGCAGGGCGTGCAGTTCACCAGTTTTGTGATACTTAGAATATCAAAAACAGTTGAGAATAGAAATGTAAATCTGAAATTACTTTGTACTTATGGTCACGGTCATGGGCAAAGTGCACAATATTGAACTCGAATATAGTTCTCCTTTGGGCAGAGCCATCAGATGTGGCGTACATATCTGTAGAGATACGTTGTGGAGTAGAGTAGTGGTAATGTGGGCAGTGTAGATAGGGAAGGATCAGGTGTGAGTCAGGCTGGGACAATGAAACTGATAACTCAAACTAAATCCGCTGTAAGATGTTCTATTTATTAGGTTGTAATTAGTGGCATAGGCAAATAGCCTAGCATTATTGTGTGCTGTGTAGTTTAGTGTAGACTTCCTGTGTTCTTGCCCTCACTTGCACTGGCAACCACTCACAGTAAAATGCAATGCATAATTCGATTATCTGTTAACCTGTGCAGTCTCCTCTCCTTAATCACATTGGTTTACCTACCACAGGCATTGGCCTCTGCTTAGTGGTGGCTGTGCCGTACATGAGCGACCAATGCCAAGGGGTCTGTAGGCTGGCTGTGCCGTACATGAGCGACCAATGCCAAGGGGTCTGTAGGCTGGTTGTGCCCATGCATGTGCCGCTGTGTGGTAATCATGTCTTGCAGGACCCAAAGCGAGAGAGCACGTCACCCCTGAAATGTGTGTCTGTGGAGCAGATCTTGGAGGCTCAGCAGACCGAGGTTGAGGAAGAAAAGAGGAAAAAGGATGTCAGGCGGCAAATGGCCATAAAGACTGATGATGACTTGTTTGTATAGCACAGTCTGTGACAGGAGCAGGTCATGCATGCCACACTAACCTACCATCCTGCACGATCCCTTGCTCCCTTGAGTTTTGCCCAAATGATTGAAGTGTACATACATAGTGGCTAATGCTTACACATTGCCTACACAATACTAAACATAACATCATCAGCTCTTGCACTCAATTGCAATAAGATCAGATCATGGGCATTTTATGCTCTTTAATTGTACAGTCATACATATATTATTGCCATACTAAATTGAAACATGCATGCAGCTACCAGTACACACTTGACTCCCACCCACTGATTGACCATGTATTGTATAGTATATACATACGCCTGTCACTCGAGCTACGGAGGGAATGATCGATCGATACTGTACTGCTGGTGCCTGCACATTGTGTACTACAAGTCATGGAGTTTGCCTCAATCGTGTGCACAGACATGCATGTGCGCACACACACACACTGCTATACACAGCTAGCACTAGATGCCATGCATGGATGGATGTGCAGTACACATGTTGAGTACATGTTGTTGTTGTCCACGTTGCATGTGTAGTGCATGTGTAGTGCATGTGTCCATGTTGCATGTGTAGTGCATGTGTAGTGCATGTGTAGTGCATGTGTACACGTTGCATGTGTAGTGCATGTGTAGCGCATGTGTCCACGTTGCATGTGTAGTGCATGTGTAGTGCATGTGTAGTGCATGTGTAGTGCATGTGTAGTGCATGTGTCCACGTTGCATGTGTAGTGCATGTGTAGTGCATGTGTAGTGCATGTGTAGTGCATGTGTAGTGCATGTGTACACGTTGCATGTGTAGTGCATGTGTAGTGCATGTGTAGTGCATGTGTAGTGCATGTGTAGTGCATGTGTAGTGCATGTGTACACGCGCACACACACACACCACTACACTACACTCTCAGTGAAACATTTACATGTCTATACATCGCCAGAGTCCCAAAGAGTGATTCAAGAATGGTCTGTAGTGCCTTGTTAAAAATATAATCAGTAAGTACAGAAAAGCAGCGACGACCTCTACTAGTTGTCTCAATTGTGAGTGTCACTGATGCCTTCTCCTCAGGTAAGCAAAATAGCGTCGCACTCCATCCTCCAGACTGGGCCAGTGTGCTCGGATGAGCTGCGGACAGGCATCTGGTTGCAGCTCCGTCTCTGCAGGAAAGGGGGAGGGCTGCAGCTAGCTAAGGCCCAACTGGGCCAGCACCACACGCGTGCGCACATGAAGCACTGCCCTCTCCAGTGTGGTGTGATGCAGCTAGGGGTGCAGCAGTGCTTCGTTGTGAACTAATGGATAGCTTGGGGGCATAAGGCAGAGTGTGATCTGCTGTCCGCCCTCCCAAGCACCACTGCTGCATGGTGTGTTGTGAGGCACAGCCTACCGTCATTGCCCTCCACAGAGTACAAGCGGTATTCCTCCGGGTTGAGGTTAAGTGTTCCTTGGTACCGCGACACAAGGAGCTGACCTGTACAAGTGACACACCATGGGAAGGAGTTGAGCAGCATGACACGTGGTCACCATGTGCGTCAGCTTGAGCATGTGCAGTTGTGCAGCAATCGCATGCTTCTTAAACGGAGACAATGAAAATTACCATCCCTTTACACGGTACATAAGTGTGGATGCAAGGGGCATGGTGTGGTGGGTGCGGCGCATAGGGAGGGAGAGGTGGGTGACCCACCCCTCCCTCATGGTGCCATACGTACCCAGCAGCACTCACATGTACTTGCAGCATCTAAGTTGGAATGAACGGGTATGAGGGCAGAGGTGGTACGAGAGCCGCTGACAGGGTCCTCAACAAAAACTTCCAGGAAGGCCATACAGCCAGACATGGTGGCCAGACCCTGCACAAAGCAAGCAAGAAGTGGGCTGGCTTCCAGCACAGTGCTGGGCCAAACAGATGCACCCTCACACCAACACAGCAGCCACTAGAGCTGCTCAGCCTGAGCACTAGTCCACACTTTGGCAGGCAGGCCCCATTCACAAGTGCCACTTCCAATGGCTGTGTACAACAGATGGATGGTGCCCACACTAATGCTTTTAATGAACACACATCTCTGACATTAAAATGCCAATTTCATAACCAAAGAATACTGCTACCACACATGCATGAGGGTCCAACACGCCATGAGTGACCCCAGGCACACCTGGTTCGCTGGTTTGCTCTCATCCAAAGCCAGGTTGCCAAACTTGAGCTGTTTTACAACCTGAACAGCACTGGTAAGTGTGGTAAGGTAGTAGCCACCCTCCCCATTCAGGAGGGAGGGGTGGACCAACCCCCACATGAACTCCGCCTCCAGCTCTGCTCTGCCGCACTCACACTGCAACAGAACCCACACAAATATTGGTAGAAAGTCTGAGGATGGGGGAGGAGGGAGGAGGGGAGGGTTAGGGGAGAGAGTAGTGTTTTACAAGCACAATGCAGTAACCGCAGTTCACACCTACGTACGTACGTATGTGTCCTTGGTCCAGAACACAAGCACGTATGTCACGTCACAAGTAAAAGACGCAATGCACACTACATATGTACAGTGTCTACTCGTGTGCTCATGACCGGAGGACTAGTTTCATGCTTGCAGTACCACATGCCTGGTACTCCCTCAGTTGGCTTACCATCGGCCCCTAAGCTCTTCATCACTCTGGCAGGGTCCCGTGCATCATGCACCTAAGAAGAAAGCACAGGATACACACATACGTACATACATACGCACACATGCACACATACATACACAGTTCTAGGTTCACACTAGCCAAGGAAACGTTGAGTACAAACATTTCAGCAGCTTACAGCTGCCTTCTTCAGTGTATATACACATACACCCGTACATACATACAGTCATACATACATACGTACATACACACATACATTCATTCATAAGTATATATACATGTACACTATACATACAGGCTGTAAAATGCATTACGTTGGTGAACAGATAAAGCACAAATACTGAGAAGCATGTTAAGTAGGCCAAATTGCAAGTGGCCCTGGCAAGCTGGTACAAACCCGTTCAGTACACAACCAACGCTGATTGGCATGCCTTACATTGTCGTAGGTGAGCTTGACAGCCTCCAGGAGCAGCTCCAGTTTGACCATGGCAGAGGTCGTCTGTTCCATGCGCTTCAGAGTCTCAGCAATGGCCGCCATGGATGCACCGTCTGGAACGACAATGTTGTCACGGATACCCAGCTCCCCCTGCTGGAGACGCTTGCCGTGGGTAATGTTGGTCTGTAGGATTTGCAAATCTTTTGAGCTGCAAGCGAACGTGGGTTCAAAGAGGAAGGCCCTCAAATCACAGACATGGCATGGGCAAGCTGCACACTGTCATTGCATCACTCCGACATCCCACTCCAGAAGAAAGAGCAGGGCTACAACTCCCCCACCTGTTCCAATTCCCACACCCCCAAACAACTAGACCTTGTCATACGTACTAACCTACCACTGCATAGTGAGTGGGTAGCCACAGGAATGTAATGGAGTACACTGGGCAGTGCTCACAATGAGTGCATAGTATGTATGCTTCAGCGGTAGTTCTGTATGCATGCACGTATTACACAGAGCTGCAACGGGGTGCGTGTTGGCTGGGCGGGTGGGCAGTGTGAAGACTGGGGAGGCCATACAAGATTCCAGCAGGCTGCTGTGGCTAAACAGGGCGGTATGGAGGGTGCTCACTTCTCAAAGTGCTCTTCCATGACTGCCATGATGTGGCGGTGCAATGGGCCAACCACCACATCCTGCAGGGCACGCTCCAGCACTTCATCAAAAAGCTTGCATCGCTAATGCACACACCAGGAGAGAATAGAACAGGTGCAAATGACGAAGCCTCTTTAGGAAAAAAAAAGCTGCACACCCAAAGCCCCAGAAGTGCAGGTTGGCTTACCTTGCGACCTCTTTTGTCTAGCTCTATTGTGTGGTCCTTGAGCAACACCTTCCGCAGCCGGTCCATACACTGCCTGGTCTCCTGCAGTAGCATCTGGTAGTTGGCGGGGGTCTGCTGGGCATGGTTGTAGAAAGTGGAAAGCTCCAGTGCGAACTGGCCTGAGTCAGCTTGGGCCAAGTCATGAACGAGCTCAGTGATCTTCTCAGCGGGTGTCTTCACATGGAAGCGTACTAGAGGGGTGGGGGGTGAAGGGAGGGTAGGAGGAATGACGAGTAACAACTGTGCCAGCCTTTTCATTACACACTGTAACAGTGCAAGCAAGATGCAACTATCAACAGTGCCACGTCTCACATTTCAGTTTCTTTCGATTCTTCTTTTGCTTCACTGCTGCCCTACCCTTGGCCCCCTGCTGCTTCGCAACACCCGAGTCACTCATAGAGCTCTCACCCTCTGCCTCCAACCTGCCCCAACAAGGAAACCACATCTTTAATGCAATGGCAAAACACTAGAGTCCCCTTCTGTAAGGAGCCCAAGTGCAGTATGGACGTACGTATGTATGCATTCATGGTTTGAGTTGCACTTCCAATCACAGTTTGTGGGTTTTTAAGGTACTTAACTTCAGGACTTATGCCAGGCAAACCTGGATATTGATGCTCAAACAGTTAGGTTTGCTGTGTCCTTGCTGGCCTACAGAACTGTGAGGATGTCCTAAGGAACTCCTGGTAAATCAATAAGCCCCACCAAGCATCACACCTCTGCACTAGGCCACGGAGCTGATGACCATGTCAGACAAACCTAGCATGACATTGAATGACAATGATGCAAACATATCCGCCTACATACACTCTATGCTTCCTTCTACTGCCAGCTTGGTTAGACCAGTCTCCTACCAGAGCTATCCAAAGTGTGCACAAAGAAATGATTGCAAGCACACTGTGCCCTTCACTAATGATAGTGTACAGACCTGAGTGACTGGGTAGACCCACCTTGGTTGTTCAGTGGAAGCCAGAACATAGAAAAAGAGAAATTCAGACATTTCGGCAGCCTAAGACTGCCTTCACCCGTGAATACTTGACACTTATGCACAGGCATGCATGTACATACATATAAATACAGTAGGGCAATCAGTCAGACGATGAAGTAGACAAACAAGTACAGAAAGAGATTGTTTGGCTGTCCTATGGTATTCTTGCTCTGTCTACGTAGTGCTTCCACGGATCGCTTGCAATGGTTGCAACCTTGTTCAAGAGTGGCAGGCAAGTGTTACGTAGGTAGCTATCTGGTTCATATGCACATGCTTCCAGCAGAGGTGAGCGTGTACGAAGCAGAGGTGAGCGTGTACGAAGCAGAGGTGAGCGTGTACGAAGCAGAGGTGAGCGTGTACGAAGCAGAGGTGAGCGTGTACGAAGCAGAGGTGAGCGTGTACGAAGCAGAGGTGAGCGTGTACGAAGCAGAGGTGAGCGTGTACGAAGCAGAGGTGAGCGTGTACGAAGCAGAGGTGAGCGTGTACGAAGCAGAGGTGAGCGTGTACGAAGCAGAGGTGAGCGTGTACGAAGCAGAGGTGAGCGTGTACGAAGCAGAGGTGAGCGTGTACGAAGCAGAGGTGAGCGTGTACGAAGCAGAGGTTGGTGCTAGGCAGCACGCCCTGCCCTGCATGTGCCCTGTGGGTAGTTTGGAATTTCAGTCCAGTTCAGTGCATAGGTGTTGAGTTGAGCCATGAATTGCAGGAAACAAAACATTGTTGACCCTCTCAAGTGGGAAACCACAATTCTTCCAATTCGATGGGCTGGATCCTGGGATAAAGGCTTTCCCACTGTCTACCCTGGAATGACTGTACAAGGTCACACCAGTGCTCTTGGTAGTCGCCTTGTGCAGCTAAAGGCGTACGCATGTGCGTACTATAGCTGCAGGCAGGAATGTGTGTCGGGCTGTGGTGTATGTTGCACATACGTACATATCTGCCTACATACACTCTCTGCTTCCTTCTACTACCAGCTTGGTTAGACCAGTCTCCTGCCAAAGCTATCCAAAGTGTGCACAAAGAAATGATTGCAAGCACACTGTGCCATTCGCTAATGATAGTGTACAGACCTGTATGTTGCTGTACACTGCACTTCAGATGCTCTACGTTCACACACCGTATCATACACAGGTGCTGCTTCCTTAAACGTTATATGTATGTCTTCTAACAGTTGCCAAATACTGCTCACGACCTCTTTAGGCAAATAGTGTTAACCTCTAAATTTACTCAATCTAATCTCCATGCACTTCATACATACAGTGATGCCATGCCTTAGTCACTTGCATTAGTTTCCTAGCACAGTAGGCGCGTTGGCTAACTGCGCACTATGTACAGGCTGAGTGGCAGTAGCAATGACTTGACTGCAAGTGCAGTGTGGCAAGACGTGGCAATAATTGCAGGTTAATTCGATTATAGTTCTAATGGACAAGCATAGCGAGGCTCTAATGCTGGAGAGCATGGTCAGTCTCAGGACTGTGTTATTACTCTGTCTGTTATTTTTGTTGACAATGTTTTAGGACTCAATTAGTAACCCTAAAGCAATGTGACTAACTACATGTATGTCACCGCACTGCCTTCTGAAGGCGGGGCTGTGTTTTTTTAGGCCTTGTAAGGTATTGGGCTCCAGCGCCACAGGCCACACTGTGAGCGAAGTACATACGCAGACCAAGGTGCATGCAAGTGGACTACAGATCTCCCTGTGCAGTCAGCATGTCCAGGGAGGACAGCAGCAACCATTTCCACCCCTGTTAAGCGCATAGCACACTCCAATCACTCGCATGATTAAAGCATTGGAACTGCAGAACCTCACGTGAATTCTAATGGCAATTAGCACGTGAGGCTCCACAGTTCCAGTACTGTAATCACATCAGTGATTGCAGAGTGCGATGGGCGAACAACAGGAGTGGAACCCTAAAAGGACTGTACTGTGGGTGCATTACTCACTCTGTTGCCTTATGCCTGCCTGAAGGGGAGGTCCCTAGCTGGTCCACCGCATGGGTTGGCAAGGTAACTACAGGGTTTGCTGTGCCCGGGACGTCTGCCTTTGCATCAAGCTCTCCTAGAGAGCCTGCTCTGTTCCACTCCTGCAAAGCAGTGTCTGACATGCTACGGTTCTCCGAATGAAGATTACTCTCCTTTGTTGTTGGCACAGGTATGGGACCAGCCGCATGCCTCTTGTGCTCGTGATAGGGTTTAGGGGGGCGGGGTGGAAGCGGAGAGCGTCTGGAGGGGTCGGGAGATGGGGAGGAGGGAAGGCGGGGTGGCAGGTCCCTGCTGTCATGGTAGGACCTGCTGAGGCGGGGCGGTAGGGGTGGAGGGCTTGGATCAGACATCTGCACTGGGGAGTGGGGTGGGAGGGGCGAGTGGCGTGAGCTAACAAGAGAAGAAGGGCTGGTGGGGAGCACGTGGTAGGTCTTGCGAGTGTTTCTGTGGGGAGAGAGCAATGGGCTTTCTAGAGGTTCTTTGGTGGCAGCCATTTTCTTGTCTTCAAATTCACTGCTCTCCTGCCGTGTTTGCACGCTGGTGCTGTGCTCCTTACTCTCATCATACTCATCTCCACTGTCATCGCTGGCGCTCACCTCTACCTCAAAATCCTCTATCTCCATTGCTTCATCAAGGGGTGACTCGTACTCATCATTGTTGATCATCTCAGCTACTTGCTGAGCCAATTGGTCAAACTGGCCATACACACTGGCCAGGCGCTGATTGCCCTTGGCATCCATGCTCTTGTCCCGTCTGCCTGACTCATCGGCAGTGGTGATGGAGATGTCCTCATAAGTGGTCCGGGTGTGGGCCTGGGCCCCCAACCTGCAGGCACAGGGAGACACCCACTACGTAGATGAGGATAATGCTTAGCCGTGGCAATGCGTGACCACCACACATTATTTCATATTTGTAACAAAAGCATGACTCATTAGAACAACCCCATCCCACCCAAATATCCACTTGGGTGTAGTCACTGCTGATGGACAGCACATACGTACATGCGTATGTGTACTGACACACTTGCATCCTACACTAAGTTAGCTTTCACATGCATTTACATCTATGTATGTATCTTAAGCTCAGACCTAATGAACTAACACACTAACACACACAGTAAGTTCTACTGCTCTCTCTCATGCACGCGCGCGCACACACACACACACACACACACACACACACACACACACACTGACCTGCCTCCTTTAGCCTGCCTAGGGGGTGGGAGCGGAGGAGGCAACTCATTGCCCACCAAAGGTTTCTGCTGTGAGCGGATCATCTGCGAGACTGCCTTCCCATCAATGCGCCTAACAAGGCAGAAGCAGCAGTGACCACACACAAGACACAGTGCAGGAGGGACTGACTTATCACATCCCACTACACCCTGGCATGTCTATGCGCGTGTGCACACACACACACACACACACACACACACACACACACACACACACACACACACACACACACACACACACACACACACACACACACACACACACACACAGTGTACATGCAACACTCGTTAGAGCCTGCTTGTCAGGTGAGGGCACTCATCTACCTCTTCTCATAAATCACCCCTGCATCCTCCAGAGCTGTGCAGAAGGAAGAGGGCACATCGCCCACACCTCACCCCAACACTATGGCTAGTGTAATGATGTGAACTTCCAAAAGCACTCACTTGCATACCCCGCCTTGCTAGGGTCCAGTGCTGACTTAGCAATAGGCACATTAGGCGGCCTCAGCAGGCAAGGCATTCCACCACTGCAGGGAGATGTGATGGTGTGTTGGGGGCGGCGTGGGGGTTGGGGGAGGGGTCCTAAGCTTATGCACCAATACACTGGCAGAAGGGAGAGCCCCTTTGAACTACGTAGCACTATGCTGGCTTCACAGCAGCTCAGCACTGATGTGGACAGTCACTCACCTCTGTTTGAAGCAGAAATGTGCCAAGAGGGCATACAATGTAGGGAAGGGAAGCTTAGAGCCTTGGACCACATAACCTACGTACATGCAGGGACAACCGGCACACAAGTAGGACACTACCCGTGATGGACCCCACACACGGCATGCCCAGCTGCTGACCTCTGGGCTCCTTCACTATTAGATAGTGTGTCACAGGGTCGGTACAGTGGGGCGGCAGCCGGATGGACAGGGCATAGCTATCACTCTTGCTTGCTCTTCGTACAATGAAGGACTGAGAGGGAAGCAAACAGAGAACAGCAGGGGGTGGGCTGGGCCTACCAGCCATGCCCCAGAGGAGGGCGGTCTCCACAGCGACCAGCCCCTGAACCTACCCCAGGGACCTCCCGTATGAGAAACTCGTTGGCTGCACAGGAGGAATCAGAGTAAGGGCTGACAACCACACCCCTTGCATTGACACACACACACACACACACACACACACACACACACACACACACACACACACACACACACACACACACACACACACACACACACACACACACACACACACACACACACACACACACACACACACACACACACACACACACACACACACACACACACACACACACACACACACACACACACACACACACACACACACACACACACACACACACACACACACACACACACACACACACACACACACACACACACACACACACACACACACACACCAGGAGCAGCTGCTCAGATATACCAGCAACTGCTACTTTGTGTGTGTGTGCCCAATTCTTTTGCAAAGCGACACAAAGTATGTATGTACGTACATACCCTGATGGCGCTGCAGGTAGGAAAAGTGCCAGTAACGTTCACAGGCCTTCAGCACTGTCTCCGCATTGTCCCGGCAGAACTGAAGTAGGTGGAGGGGTTATGCAATACACAGCTGTCTTGGCTGTACGACACACGCATGCATGGACACACAGGCTCTTAAAGAGTGTGTGGCACAGGCAACCTTGTTATCGAGTCTGCTGACAAAAACACTTCCAGAGTTGGAAGCAAAAAAAAAACAATTAGTCATCTTCATTAGAGCTCAGTGCAAGACATGAATATCTTTAGTCATGGTCTACCCTGTCCCACCCCACCAGTGCAGAACTCACAATGGAGCCCGTGATGACCACTTCTTCTGCATCTTTCTTTGCTTCCTTTGGTCTGCAGCGACAAGGGATAGCTAATATGCGCCTGCTTTGGTGTATTACTCCTCCTGTTGTCTACACACACAAACACCACACCTTAGCTAGTTCATCACACCATTCTTCAACTGCATGCTCACCAGTACAGTGAGATGGAAGTATGTACACACACACACACACACACACACACACACACACACACACACACACACACACACACACACACACACACACACACACACACACACACACACACACACACACACACACACACACACACACACACACACACTTGCAATGTCTTCGCCCAACAGTCTACCAATTCTTTGCTTGTTTCTGAACTACCTCTGTTGATGAACAAAATGCTAACCATGTACATACAATTACCAAGCTGCAGCCCTGGTACAGGGACAGGGTGGGGACACTCGAAACGCATCTCGAAATGGCTATACTGATCTACTACCATCTTTCCTGTTTAGTGTGAAGTTGAAAGGTTGAAACAATTGACCAGTTATGGATTTGCAACACATACACACAGCTCTTCTTGTGTCAGTCGATACCTACTTAATGTGCCCTACACAGTCCAGTTGTAGGCAACCACTTCGCACATAGTGACCTGGTGGGAGTGAAGTGGCTGCCTCAAAACAAATAGGGGTCACTCTAGTCCAACGCACCGGCAGTGGACTTGAGCCCACGGTGCACTCGCAGCAGCCTCTAAAGGGGGCGTATACTGTGTATATAGGTCATATACCGTGTAGCACTCCCTTCGCCATACCATACCATGACATGACATGACGGACAACGGAGAGCAACTAGCCGCCACGTGCGTCTGTTGGCAGTCTAAGAGTTCTGGGGTGATCAGATGTACTCACCGTGCGTATATGGGACAGGTCTCGTACAGAGTCTGGACTTGTCTCAAGTTCTCGGCGAAGAGCCGCATCACCTAAGGCGAAAAGGCTGGTCGTGGTCAAGGCGGGAGGCACAATGGCAGTCTCAACCCCCTACTTAGGGGGCAGCAATGTGAGCACGTCATCGGAGCCGCTCACATTCTTGTTAGACCCCGCCATTGAGAGAGGTGGTCACGGTGAAACTGCCGGGGCCACCACACCACGAAAGCACTCCTCGGGGAGTCAGGGTGCAGGAAATCACATTGTCACATGTTCTTGATTACTTCCGGCCCCTTCGCGCATATAATTTATATAAACTTCATAAAGGCCAAAAAGGTCACCAGGGAGATCGACTCGACACTCAATTGGCATTCTATTAGAGCATGGCTCCTAAGGCAACTTTGCCTTGGTTCTACCACAGATTTCTGCAAAGGATGCAACATTGGCACAATCATGGCAAAGTGTTGCAATTTCCCACTATTGCATTTCGTGTGCCATGGTGTGATCTCACCATGCACCGTTCCATTGCTCGTATCGATCAACAATCCCATTACACAACATACAAAAGTACAACTACAACTGGTTAACTAAACCAATGTTTCAGCTACAGATGGAATGCACTACTGCACATGTTGAACTCTCATGTTAACTAGCTAGCTACTGCTTCCTGAAGCTGTCAGTGAGAGTGTCTGTCTTGTCTTCCAGGCCTACGAGCAGACCATACTTGTACATGAGATATCCATTAGCTCCAAAGGTGAAGAAGTCAAGGGCAAAGTTGATACTCATGCCAAAGCTACGGTACTCTAGTTGAATGCTGTAGCCAACCATGAACAATACGCGGCCAATGAAAAAGAGGCAAGCAGACAGTGGAATGAATCTCATCTGCTGAGGTGTCTGCACACTAGCTCCCAAAGCCAGAAGACCAAAGGAGAACACGCAGAACTGCTCCACAGTGTTGACACAGATGTTCCTCTGCAGTTCTATCAAGTGATCCCTGCCACTCAAGTGCCACGCTTTTGCCCTCCTCCTCCCTCTCCCCATGTTAAACACGGCCATCAGTACACTCGCAGACGGCAGCAGCATCCACTTGGCAGTGTAGCCCAGCTTGGTGGCCACGTCTAAGCTAGCTGGCACGGGTATAAAATTTCCTTGATGATATCCAATGTAGAGAGTAATAGCAGCTGTGAGCAAACCGAAAACACCCAGGACTCCAGTCAGCGTCGAATTAGGGGCTTTAACCTTCGCAGGTTCTTCTTTAGAAGACATTCTGAGACCGCTTGCGGCTGAGGAAAGGCGCGCCGATAGGAGTCGAATGATGCAATAATTCCATTGCCAAGGGAACGTGACCACAGGCAGCACAATGTCTTTTGTCGTCGCTTCGGGGATACTTCTCTCCAAACGTGATCATCGATCGGTGACCTGCATTGACTCCTGGAGGAAATGCACTGTACACTATATACACTACACGTATATCCGGATCCATTTGCAGTATAGTGCATCTATAGTTTTCAGTAGCTAGCTACGTAGCTAGCCGGATACCGACAGCTAGTCGGGGAGCTGTGATTGTTACCACACCAGTGTGCCTCAAAGCAGCAAAAGCTAGTTTATTAATTATGGCTTTGTACATTGTGAACTAGTCAACATGCCATGGAAACAGTTTCACACAAAGCACTGAAGTGACAGAAGAAGAATGCAATGCAGTGTACAGCACCAACTGCAAGACAAACATAGCTATGCACACATGCGTGCAAGAACTTCTTCATACTTCTTGTGGATGGTTCGCCGCATTAGTAAGATCTGATCTGCGAGCTTCTTCAAACAAGCATGAAATGTCTAGTAATTAACTATATAGAAATTGTACACAAACTTCTCTCAATTGAAGCAAACAACACACACTAATAGGGATGACTGTGAAATAAACCGAAGTGCCTAGCCCTAACAATTGATGATAGGTTAGTGTGTTGTCTGTCATATTGCTGGCTGCCAGACAACTTCAGCATAATTCATCTATCACACAAGTACTTCATGAGTCTCATTGAACTGTTGGAAAGGTGACAACATGCAGAGCAAGGGGCGAAGTTGCAATGGTACTTACTGCTAGAGTGAGATTGTATTGATGAAATGGCGGGGGAGAGTGCTGGCGAAAGTGTGGAAAAGGTGAATGGCTGCTACCTACGACAAGTGATTACGATCCTTTGTCCTGTTCAATATATGAGACAACAGATACTAACATTGCCCATGCAATTTTCTACTTTAGAAAAGAAACTCTTAAATTATCATTGAATACGAGTATATTTTCATGTCAACAGCAAAGAATGCGAATAGTACTCCTACAGATGAAGTGCACACGGTCATGGTGCACTCTTAACTAATTTTCTGTTTCTGAAGTTGAATTGACCTAGTTGCTGAGTCCATACTTGCACATGAGGTACGCACCAGCTCCAAGGGTGAAGTAGTCAAGGGCAAAGTTGATGCTCATGCCAAAGCCACGGTATTCTGGTTTATTGCTGTAGCCAACCATGAACAATATGCGGCCAATGAAAAAGAGCATCGCAGCTGTTGGAATGAATCTCATCTGCTCAGGTGTCTGCACACTAGCTCCCAAAGCCAGAAGACCTAAGGAGAACACACAGGACTGCTCCACAGTGTTGGCACAGATGTTCTTTTGCAATTCTATTAGGTGCTCTCTGCCAGTCAGAGGCCAGACCTTTTCTTTTCCTCTCCCTATTGCTACATTCATAACGGCCATGAAGACACTCGCAGACGGCAGCAGCATCCATTTTGCCGTGTAGCCCAACTTGCTTGCCATGTCTAAGCTAGCTGGGACGGGTATACATTTCCCGTACTTGTACGCAAGGCAGAGACTGGTTGCTACCGTGCCAAGACCGAGAACGTGGGAGTTTATGTACAGCTTAAAGTTAGGTCGAGGGCTTGACTTTTCCTCTTCATGAGCGCTAGTATTGGAATCCATTTTTCGTCTCACGTGATTGCGTGGGACGCAAGACTTTTTAAGCGGGATCCGGGAATTGCTGGAATGAGTCGTGCCGTTGAGAAGGAGAATAGAAGGCCTCGTAAGTCGTTTTATTAATTAGTCGTAGCCAAAACGTTTCGACTATAGATAAGATTATCAGTGTTGTTAAAAGATACATGTAGCAGTACCCGTTCCATTAGAATGGTGTGTTTCATTGCGCTCTTCAGTTCAGGCAGTTCGTGGAAAGCCACAGACGGAGAAGCTGCGGAAGTTTAAAGTGTCTTATGACTTCTATCATCTTCCAGACGGGATCGGCGACCATGTGGTGAGCATGGACTTGCAGTGTGCCAATAATTCTTTTGTCTGTTTACACTGAACACATGCAGTCATAGATACTCGAGCGCGTAGTGTCCGCCACCTGCAGCCTGGTTATTTTTACCTTTCCATGCGTGTGTTTGTTGCTTGTACGAGCATGAGGTAAACTATCCTAATTTGTGACAAACTTAGATGGTCTAGAACGAGTCCGTATAATATAATGTTTAGGATTGATGAATTATTGCTTGGGAATGTATTTGGCCTCAATCATTCTCCTTGTAAGGCACCAGATTTGTTCTACTTAAGGCATGTCACGCAAACCATGCTCCTCAACTCATGTTGAAGACTGACTTCAACAACTGATTTGCAACTCTCAGCACTCATACAACAACAACAACAAATTGATTGTTGGAGGAGGGAGGAGTGTCATTCTCACAGACCACATCCTGTTGGGGAGTGTCTAACACTAACTGTTAACAGTTGGGACAAGCATGTGTTGTAGTGATGAGAGTTACTGTTATTGCAGCTGATCACAGCAGAATTAAGTGTTTTGATCCGTAGAATCTTCATCAGTTGAACAAAGCATGAGGCGCGACTGTATTTATGTGAAACTGGCAGGAACACTAGTGTTAGGTAATGATATAGTCATGTGGAAGTTAGGAAGTGAGAAATGGCTGAATGATGTAATATGAGGCATGCTGACAGGTGGAATGGGGGTAGGGAGGCAATGTGGACTAGGACGGGGAGGGTCATGACTGGGTCAGGAGGGGAACCAGACCAGATTGATGGTGAGGTCACAGTCAGGGTTGGTGGTGTGTGGACATGGTGGATGTGTAGAGGGGGTTAGCGACAATGGTTGAGAGGGGGGAACCCATTGCTGCTCCTTGGACCTGTTGGTAGAAGGTTCCTCTAAAGTGAAAGTAGGTGCTTTTGAGGCACAGCTGGATGAGGTCAAGGAGGTGCCCTGGGGGGATGCGTGTTCTGTCTGTGAGGCTGGCATCTTCTTGTAGGAGGCGGGCAATTACTTGTAGGGTGGCATCCACAGAAACCTTAGTGACCAGGCTCACTATGTTGAAACTTACCATTACATCATCTTTAATGGTGGTTTGCCAGATGAGTTCTACAAAGTGGGATGAGTTTCTCACATGGGAGGGTGTATTGCCTAGGATAGTGGCCAGGATATCAGCTAGGTTACTAGCTAAAGGATGGATGGGTGACCTCAAGGTCAAAAGAGGCATTGTAGAGTGCTTGAAGAGCAGGGCAGAGAAAGTGTGCCATGTGTCCCGACGTCAACCCGAACCGAGCCACCTACACGGTGTTTTCACAGCCAACGGATACCCAGACCACCTCCTGTGGAAGACCCTGACCTGACGTACCACTCCTGAAACACCACCGAGACAGATCATCCACCACCTAAGTTGCTCTTCCTACAGTACATCCAGAGCATCACAGACAGGATCCAGTACATCCAGAGCATCACAGACAGGATCCAGTACATCCAGAGCATCACAGACAGGATCCAGTACATCCAGAGCATCACAGACAGGATCCAGTACATCCAGAGCATCACAGACAGGATCCAGTACATCCAGAGCATCACAGACAGGATCCAGTACATCCAGAGCATCACAGACAGGATCCAGTACATCCAGAGCATCACAGACAGGATCCAGTACATCCAGAGCATCACAGACAGGATCCATACGCCTGTCTCCCCCTCAAAGTCAAGGTTGTTTGCAACACCAGAGGCAAGCTCAGACACGAACTAGTGAAGGTGAAGGAACCCTCCTCCATACTAAAGAGAGAAGGTGTTGTCTGCAAAGTGCCCTGCGGCCAATGCGAACAAGTGTATGTGGGTAAAACTGGAAGGACATTGCAGAAACGTCTGTATAAACACAGGGCTGTGATGTAGAAGAATGACTGAAAGAATGGTATTGCAGTGCATGCCTGGAAGACTGGGCATCAAGTGGACTGGTATGGGTTGGCGACACAATGCAAGCTAGCTAAAGGTCAAATTTCAAACGTGAGTAGTGGGTTGAATGATGTTCGCAACAACCATTTTACACAACCATGTACCACAGTTGAAGCAGTCCCCGGTTTGTGTTGTCATGACCTGCTAGTTGTATGCTCTTCTGCTCTCTCATTTGGCTTCTGCTTCCTACACGAGTTGCATGAATTCATCTGTGATTGCTTCATCGCTTTCATGGACTTATGTACAATACGCAGCCTTCATTAGAGTACCAGTGAACCATGCACAGGTGGGCATACGTATTTGCTTGAAGACATGGTCCCTGAGCTCAATGTGACTAATGTAGTGTTGTTGCAGTACAAAGCTTTGAGTATCATGATATTCCAATTTGTATCACTTTTTAAAATACTCAGCCCAACATGCAAACAAGGCTCTCTCTGTATGTACTACTGCGTGGCTTTAAAAGTGAAACCCAGTTGGTTGGTAATCTTGCTTTTCGCATGTCCTAAATCACATTCCATGGAGTGTTCAGTGTTAACTAGGCACTGGTAGCCATGAGTCAAAGCATTTTCTCTGCATAATAATGAAGTACCACATGGCTGTTGTACCATGGCAAGTCTGGTGATGATTCAGCCTTTGTTGTGCAGCTCTGCCCTTCTGCCATCATGATGTGAATACAATGGAAACCTACAGGAATGCTGAGTGCCTTCTCAAATGCGCCCTTCACCTGGTTTTTCGCTGGCTCTGATAGGAGCGGAGAACCTACCTATCACCTGTAAGATGTGGTGAATCTTACAGGTTGTTATGTTTGCCACACCCCGGGTACTAGGTTTACATTATCTAAGTTCTGTAAGATAATCTAGGGTCTGTTTGAACCATCTGGGCTGTGTGTTAGTTAGCCTCTGCACTTGCAGCAGATTGCTGCCAGCACAGGTCTAACATATATTGCCTTGTGATATGAAGCCGCTGTATTAATATAGTATAGTATCGGGAATTCTATTACTACAATACATATTGTGTATTGTGATTATCTCGGTAACACTAATGTAAAGGCATTCAGCTTATGCCTGCATGCTAACATAGATGGGCTACCTGGCAGGCAGGGATGGCAAGGCATCAGTGTGGACTGTGGTGTTGATTTCAGGCGAGGTGTGCACAAACCCATGTGCTCTAACCCCCCCCCCCCCCCCCCCTGAATGTACGTATGATGGCTGAGCTGACATGCCCAGACGTTTGAATCGAGGATGACTGCTGTGGAGGTTGTTAAAGTTTGATTACCTTTCTGCTGGTTTCCAATAGAGATGTGTACAAACCCACTGTTGCCACCTCTTATCGTCGTCCAATAACCGTACATGTGGCTCCAACACTGAATACAGTTAAGGACAGAGAGCAATCAAGATTGTGTAATCGACAAAAATTACCTCTGGTAATGGTGCATTAAATTGAATTGTGGTTCTGCTTGTGACCCTGTCTGCAGCCAACTAACTGATCAATTACGTGATTTAATGCAGACACATGATATGCAGTTGATATTGTCAGACTGCTCTCTGGCTGTCAGTATCATGAACCTTTTGTGCTGCTCCTCTTGTGCGTACCAGGATCTTCCTAACAGTGTTTGGTTTGCCATAGTACCATCATTTAGTGAGCTGATACGTTTCGGAAGTGGTTGTACCAGTGAAGTGATCATGCGGTGTCAAGAGAGCTTGTGGCAATTAGTCCTAAAGAGACCTTGAGGCTTTTTGTGCAAGGCCATAAGGGTGACTTGCACAGTTCACCAGGAGATGATAGCTTGGAGGGTGACTCTCTGTCCTATGATAAAGCAGTAGGGTGCTCTGCAGCTGCACCAGGCTGAAGTGAGCTGAAAATCGTCACAGTTGCGTACAGGTAGCCATTAAAACCAGCTGTGAATGTACCTGAACATTTTCAAACGACATACCGGTAGGACACAACAAGATCCGCAGCAGCACTGGCATGACGACAACCATGGGAGCAGACCTCCTTACTGCGCATGAGCAGTAACTACTGATCACATACTGCAACTGGAAGTTAGTTACAAGCTACGTATAGTGCTGCCCCTGCAAAGCTTCATTTAATGACATCAACAACAGAATGGCATGTGTGTAAATAGAGCTGAGCCCTATTTCTTGCAAATGTGTTTCTCCCTCTGCCATCCCTCACTAAGGCATACGCGACAAGAAAGCAGGCTTGTGAAACTGGGAGCATTTCTATCTCACGGCATCATCTTCCGACATGTACGTACGCAGAGAATGTTATGCATACACAGTAACTGCTTACTGCTGAATCTTACACAGGTGCTGCTGTAAGGTCTTTGTAAAATGTTTCAAGTTGACAGTGTCTCATCTGCTGATGGGGTATTCTTTAGCCACATAGCTAAAGCCGAAATGTTTGTTAGCTGACAGACGTTGAACGGCAGTCTCTGTGGTTAATCTAAAACGTCATCCTTCGCATAGAGATTGAAGTGACTCGTACAATAGATCAGCTCAAATCCATTTGCACAGAGAACGAAGCTCCCCATACAACAGATCAGCACATTCTCTTTGTAAGATGGGAGTTGATTAGTTATGGCGTCATAGTAATGCTTGTGCAAACTGTTACGTGAGTCCACTGCTCCAGCGATCCAGCTAATAGGGACACCCATGGACCCACCCGTGCCATCTCTCTCATCTATCTCCAGTCTATGATAGTTCCTCTAAATACCTACCTGTTCTTGTTAATGGGAATGAAATCACGACACAATGAAAATGGCTTTGGCTCGGAATGCTTTGGTCAGATTGTCCTTCAAGGCATTAACTGCCCGAGCATCTGGGTAGCAGCCTTTTTTGGAGACATGAGGCCTCCGGACTAATGTTTCAACAGCACCTCAACTAAAAGTATTGACTACTCACCTCATTTGTTGCCCAGTAATTGAATCCAAGCTTAGTTGGGATATGTGCTCTGGCACACTCTGCTTGCCTCTCAGGCATCACTCAGGACCACCCAACACTAGCGCTGATCATCACCATCCCCGCTACTAGCCATTCCCTACAAACAGTACAGTGAAAGTGTTCATCCACCTTGGGAAGTTTGAAGCAGTCCATGAATGGAACGAAGTGTTTATTAGTCTTCCCCTCTTACCAATAGTTGTTAGAGGTTTGCTTGCGCAATAGCCAGTCTGCTGCATATTGCCAACATCAATAGAATACTCGCATGTGTTTGACATAGGTACACTTGCTGGACTAACCTGTTCCACCCCTCAGAAGGCGACTCCACCTACGTGTGATATGCACTGGATTGTAGATTTCTCTGCTGTTCTGCTTAGTTGTGGATGGTCTGAAACACAAAGTACTTCCGCTGGTGCGCATACTCTAAAGCCTCTTCAACCTCTGCATCTCAACAGAGGCATTCATCAATTCTGTTGAGCAATGGCAGCCCTGTTTGGTTGCCAGCAGACTCTGCGAGGCTGTCCTCTTGCAAGTGTGTTTTGTATGCTTTCTCGTTGTTGCCTGCAAAAACCATACTTTTGATGAATCTATGTACGATGAAACATGCATTCAATTGACCTATCTTGTCAGCTGGTGTATGTGGCTGCGCCGAGTAGAGAACTCCAATGCAATTGCATGCATGACTTTCTTTTCCTGATCTTCAAACTATGCACATGTCTTGATAAATTTTCAAGGGGGGCTAGGGAGGGCAAGGATGTACGTAGCAAGGGGGGAGAATGCTCCTCCTCCCTCAATGCACCCTAAGGTATGGAGTACCATTCTTCTTGACTCACTGCTCTTAGCATGATCATGGCCAGGAACTTGGTAGGAAGTTGTGGTTACATCAAGTCAGTGGTGAGAGCCACTGAGCCTTGTGTGCATTGCCCCTTTAAGCACCGGGTGACTTGGCACCACTTCAGACTGACTCTTGAAATACGTACGTAGGACGGTGGTGGTGTCAATGGGTTGTTGTCATTCTCTGAAATATGATGTATCAATGTTTTATATATGTATGTATGCTTTTGTGTTGTGCAAACTCGCCTTTTCAAACTGCAATAATGAAGCATGTCAAGTTTATATGATAAGTGTTCTTATATTACTGGTGTGTACTTCCCTTCCTTCTTCCAAAGTTAATTAGCTACGTAAGTAGTTGTGCACAATGCATGGGCATATGTGCTCTTCCTCTTGTAACGCAATAACTTCTGCTGCTTGAGCTGGCTGCTAGATGCTGCCCTATTTTATTCAGGTGCGGGACCATGCCTTTTATCATCAAGGCCCTGGCCAAGTAATGTACCCAAAGGAATTGGTGTACCCACGCGAGGGAGGGGAGGTCAGTCTTGAAATGATCCGAGCTAAAATGGAAGTGTACCAAGTCCCTGCTGAAGATGGGAATGAAAGTGCCATGGACTTCACCTGCATGCCAGGAGACCTAATACACAATGCCAAGAATTTGCCAGTGTACAAGAGTAGAGGCAATGGAGGCCATCATGGACAGCAAGGCCAGGTGTGGTGTACACACACACACACACACACACACACACACACACACACACACACACACACACACACACACACACACACACACACACACACACACACACACACACACACACACACACACACACACACACACACACACACACACACACACACACACACACACACACACATGCCAACATGTGTATACACACAAGCTGTGATGAAATATTGTCTATCTATCAAACACAGTCTCAACTGTCTAAGTACCATTTCAAATGTCACTACGTTCTGTGGTGTGTATGCATGTACTCCCCCAGGGCTCTGAGTCCAGCCATTCCACCCTCAACAAGCTGCTGCAGTCACAGCATTTGGAGAAGGAAGCCCTAAAGCATGAGTCTGAACCACCCAACCCTGTCCCGAGTACTTTGAGGGATACAGCAGTAGAGAGGGGGGCAGCACTGGATCAGCTACTGAGTGAGAGGGGAAGTGTTTTCACTAAGAGGGACCAAGAGCTGGCTCCAGCTGAGCCTGGTCACAGGCTTGAGAATCGTGGGTATGCCTTTACCCCACAAGAGGGACCTGCTTGGAACCGCCCTGACCCCAGTGACCCAATGTGAGTGCTGATGGTATACTGGACTGTACTGATTCATGTGGTTAAACCCATCATATGTACAGTATGTATGTTCCTGTTTGTCACTCCCTTATAATTGACCAGTCCGCAAAAGATGCTCAGTTTTAGTGACAGTCAAAGTTTCTCAGTGAGTGGGTTGAGTGCTTATAGCAACTTCAGTGCCTATGACAGCAGTGTGTCACAGGCTGGAGGCACCTTCAAGGTGAGGTGCTGTATTACACAGGCACTAGTAATACGTACCACAGACGTGTTAGGTGGGTTGAAGCTGGGCTAATGTGTGTATTGGTCATGTGCAGGTGTATGAAGACAGCTGCTGTGCAGACCAGTCCAGCCATGTTAGACCTTTGGGGAAGCAATCTCTGAGGACGTCCAGAGCTGCAAACCTCTCCTCTGTCCTGGAGAACACCAACCATGGCAGTTTCCAGGTGTACGAGGACAGCATGCAGTCTGTGCATGGTTCAATAAGGACAGGAGGCAACAAGTCTGGCCGAGAGGGGCAGAATACTCTAGCAGTGGCAGATGAGCTTTGCTCTGGTATGTGTGTGGCTGAAGCTTGTTTACCCAGATTGATTACAACCCCGACGACTCTCAGTTATTTTGAGCAATCAACTGTTACTGCTAGGAATGGTTGGAAACCCAATCTGTTTGCATTTTTTACCATAACCTCTGTCTAATGCAAACATGTCTTCACCACTGCACATATGCATGTGTAAAGTACGTAGCTACACCTCTCACACAATTTAACTTGAGAGCACAGGTGGATACAAACATCTGCGTCACCTTACTGCAGAGAATCGCAGTTCCTGTCAAAGCAGGCATGATGCTGTCTCTTCTGGCCAGCAAGCACCTAGCTGCAGGCACCCGCTGAGCGTGTTAAAAGATACCAAGACCAATGACAAGGTCGACACCAACTCATTCCATGATGTGCAAAGACAGCAGGGTGCTATACCGTGTAGTAACATGTTAGCACCATCTGGGGAGCAGGTATGCATGTGCAGTAGGTGTGTTGCATGTGGCTTGTGATGCGTGTCTCCAACTGGTGTACCCTATGTATGTGTAGGCAATGTTTCCTTGGGTAACTGAGCCTGATGAGCCTGCCGCAGTGCCCAGTGCTGGTGATGTGGGAGGTGTCCAGGCTAACCCATTGCCAGCCCAGCCGCAGTCTGTGTTTGAAGAAAGTGTGACGATAATGGATATCCCTCGCCCATCACAGCCACTCAGCAAGTTCAGCTCGACTCCAAACCACTGGGAGAAGACTGCATCAGGTTTGGTGTTTGTGTGTCCGTGTTCACTACTACCTGGCTAGCTAGTGGTCTGTACTCAGTTGGAATGTCCCTGTTTGTGTGTAGTGCTGCCCTGTTTGGATGTGACTAATGTTCAGTGTGAGCTGAACAAGCTGAAGCTGGAACCACTTTGTCCGCCCGCTGAGCCACTGAGGGCATCTCCCGAGGAGCAGCCCCTCCCGGCTGCACTAGAAGGGGCCAATGCACTGTTTCACAAACCTTGGACTGTGAAGCAAGGAGCACATCCTCAGGCACTGGACACCATTGCAGAAACTACTGAGTCTAGCAGTAGCAGCAGTACTGCCATGTCGATTGGGGCCTTAAACTCCACAGCAGGGAATAATCTGGTCTCCAGTTTGTCTCCAGCCATTTCTAAGCCTCTGTACTCGGCTATGAGTGGTGCTTCCTTTAACCCCTTCAAGCCTGAAGCTGTTCAGTTTATGTTGTCTGGAGTGGCAGGGAACCCCATGCCAAGAGTTGACGAGGTTCCTCCGGAGCCCCTGGAACAGGGGCACATTGATGTTGGTATGCAAGTTAGTGTGTGTACATATTTAGGGCCCCGCAGCTAATCCAACTGGTGTACTTGGTATAAATGTGTGTGTGTGTGTGTGCGTGTGTGTGTGTGTGTGTGTGTGCGTGCGTGCGTGCGTGCGTGCGTGCGTGCTGTGTGCACGTGCACGCGCGCATGCATGTGTGTGTCAGGAAGTGTCATGTTTGTATCTTTCCTTATGTGTACATGCACTCAAGATGCAAATGACAACATTACCTTGAATTCAACCAGTAAGTTAGCATACTGTACATCACAAAATTTCACAAACAATATTTTTTTTGTGCATATTTTACGATTACATCATTTCACGATTATTTGGGTTACCAAATATTTGTTTGCATACGTTATTATTATTAGCTTATACATGTGTAGATTAATGATGATGTCATACAAAGATGGCAGACTTTAAATGAGATGCTCATGCATCAGCGAAAGATCTTGTTTTAGGATTTAATAGCGATATTCTAAAACACACTAAGAGCCAGCGAAGTAAGAGATATTTATCACAGAAGACTACTTTGTTCGCTCTGTTTCAGAAACTTGCTCATGTTACTCAGAACTCAGTTGTAAGTATGTTTTGAAATGGCGTTCGCCTTCTGTCACGGTAGACAAGCCGTGATATGGTTTGCCTTCTTCAGGAAGCTGTTAAACAGTAGTCCCCCACATCGCCAGCTGAGCATCGCGTACAACGAGGACCACCTGATGAGCTACTTGGTTTATTGTGCTCAGAGTTTGAAGCCATATTAGACTTGTGTGCAATCTGGCAGTAATCATTCCCATAATTTTATTTGTGAAAGTTTCTACCCTGTCATTTTGCCAGTCATTCATGAAAAGTTTTCTTGTGGCAAACTTTTTGTGACGTACGGTATTTTAACAATCTTACATCACTTATGCCTATACCTTACATCTATCCCATGTGACTGTCTGTTCCTTTAGCCTCCTATCCCCTATACATGTTTGTCTGAATTCGTGGCAGCCTCTGCAGGAGTAACCTGCCACATCCTGAACAAGATTGGTGAGGGAGGTTTTGCTGTGATCTACAAGGCTGTGACAGCTGACAACCATGAGGTGGCAGTCAAGGTCAGATGCCGGCTGCAGTGTGTAATGTTTGGTGGATTGTGCATGTCCCGTACCTTTTGCAAGAGCACTGCATCATGTTTTTTGTGTGTGGACACAGATCCAGCGACCAGCTGATCAGTGGGAGTACACCATCTTGAATGAAATGCATAGGAGATTGGATGAGGAGAAGCCTTCAGTTGACAAGGTGCGTACGTACATACATAATTGTGTTTTGCTACAGTCCACTGTTGAATCCTGGGCACCTGTTCAGTCATGATCATGGGTTGAATGCAGGAACTATTTGTGACGGTGCTGAGTGCCTGCATCATGACAGACACGTCTTTCCTGGTGCTGCCCCTGTACTCCGGTGGGACCTTGCTGGACATCATTAACAGCCAACCATTCATTGCGGAAGCCTCAGCACTGGCCTTTGTTGCTGACATTCTCCGAGCCCTCACTGCCCTGCATGGCATAGGGATCCTGCACGGGGACATCAAGCCAGACAATATGTTCATGAGGGAACAAGGGTAAGGGCTGCTTATCCGCATGACTATTGCACTGATATGTTTGTTTGTTGCTTGCTTCTGGTGTTTGTGACAGACTGCAAGTCCTCAGTGGCAGTGTCTACTGCCTGTTTGTATGCCAACGAGGTAGCAACTATTCTTGTGTAATAAAAGAGAATGGCCGTGTTTCTTGCATCACATTCACATGTCGTTACAGATGTTTCATCTCCAAGCACCAACTTGCCCTCCCTTCTCCGACTCCCTTGCATGCTGCTGTGCTCCTTCTCTTTTTGACACTCCATGTACGTAACTTTGTCAACCTCTCTCTTTCTGGCCTTGTATTAGTGGAGGTGGGCCCACCCTGACACTGGGTGACTTCTCACGTGCAGTGGACCTGAGGGCCTTTCCCAAAGATGTGGCATTCACTGGAACCTCCTACACCTCAAGCTTTGAGTGTGAGCAGATGAAGAGGAACGAACCGTGGAAGTACCAGGTACTGTGGGAAGCATGGCATCCCTGCAGGGCGCAGTCTGCATGTGTGTGTGCCATGAGGTGTTTGTTGACTCTTTCAATGAGTAGATGGCTTTGTTGTTTGCTTGGAACTGCAGGTGGACACGTACGCAACAGCTGTGACTGTGCACATTCTGGCACATCACAATTACAACAATTTCTATGTCACTTACGATGAGAACACCAAAGAGTACACAGCCAGAAGGAAGGTGCCCAGGTCAGAACCACTGGCCAGCTTGTATGCTATGCTATGAATGCTTGGTACTACTGCAGTGCTTACAGCTGAATGCATTGCATGCACCAGCATGCTGTTTGTGGCTGGTAGTGTGCTGGTGTGTGGCATAAGACAGGGTTTGGCTGTGCATTAATTGCAGGTACTGGCATCAGTCACAGTGGCAAGACCTGCTGAAGTTTCTCCTCAACACTTCCACCTATGAAAAACCTGACTTTGAGCCATGGATATCAGTACTCTCCGAGCTAGCTTCTGCTTGCAGTGACCCACTGTTACAGTAGAAATGTAGACAGACGTACTGTGTCTGTATATACGTACGTACATGGTATATACAAGATAAGAAATGCATCAGCACCATATGCGCACGCACAATCACGTTCCATGTATAATTGGATTTGGTGGGCTTTGTTACGCAACGTTGCGGCAGTGGAAAATGGCTACGGATGTACGGCCTGAGCTGAAGCGTTTTTTCCTCAGTACAGCGTACAAAGATGCTGTGGCAAATGCGTTTACCTTTAACAAGAGGCTGCAGCTTGAAAGACATTCCAGGATTCCTTTCTACGACAATCAGACGAATCTAATTCAGAAAGTTTGCCACTTGTGGCGTAGTCCTAATGAACGAAGGAAGGGCCATCTGCCGGGTCAAGTGTATAGCTACATGCCTAGGCGGTGGAGACTGGTGAACGAACCTGAACAGCTTCCCAACAGAGATGAGCTAAATCGGCATAAAGGTTGGTTGCAGTTTCACCAGTCACTTTTAAATATACTGTACCAAGCATTGTATGAATGGCGGTTGTCGCATGTATATGCGTTCCAATGACTGTTGTAGCTCAAACTGATGTTTGTACATCATCATCCACTGCAGCAGCTTCGTCTTTGGCTGACATCCGGAACTCATCAACTCCTACTCCAAGTGCAGCGGGTGTTGGTGATTCTGCTTCTGTAGTGAGTGGCACTAAGAGGAGCACCAGGATCACAGAGTCCAACCGCAGCAAGGGGGAAGGCCGTAGTAAGCGCAGAACACAGGTGTTTAAGAAATAATTGGCTACTCCATGTTTCAATTGAGCTTCTGTGCGTTGCACCATTCTCAGGTAATCGCTATCGCATTGATGACACAGACAGCGAGGATGATGCTGTGGATGGTGGTGATACCATTCTGGAAGAGGAAGAGAGTGATGATGAGGTGGCTGTCAGAAGGAAGCCCAAGCGAGTGAGGCCAATTATGTATAATTATACTGAATGAGCGAACCTGTAAAGCATGGTGTAAATTTTCACTGTATGTGTGTGGTGATTGACTGAAGCTAGTTTCACCAGTTCGGCATCCACAGTGAATATGTTATGTGCTGTCCAATGCTTGTGTAATGTAGAATCGGCCGTCACCAGCTAATCCCACAAGGCCGAAGAGGGAGGCAAGTGGGACAGAAACTGTAGAAACTCCTTACTTTTGCAAGGGTGAGCTCTAGTCAGTGGTCTCATGCACTCTGTCTCTGTGCACACTTTACTGTGCATTTACCATGCCCATGCCTCAGAATGCAACCGCTACTACAAGACGCAGCCTGCACTTAAGGCACACATTACCAAGTACCATGGAGGTTCAGTGAACAGCAACAATAGCCTCACTCTTCCACAAGCTGCATCCACCACCAGTCTCAGTGATGCTATATCTTCTCCCCCGCACACTGAAGTGGAGAAAGCAACTCCCAAGGTCATCAGTAGGCGGAGCAGCAATTCCTCCAGTGTCTCAGCTGAAGGAGATGTGCATAATAGAGAGAAACGCAGCAAAGGCAAATTGCCCCCACATCGATTGTGTGACTTCTGCTTGGGTGACAGTACCATGAACAAGAAATTGGGCAAGCCAGAGAAAATGGTGGCATGCTGTAAATGTGGAAGAAGTGGTGAGCAACACTTTCAGTCTGTACCGCAAATGCAGTCTCTTTGGCGTGGCCTAGCCTGTGAGTAGTAGCAAATGTGCTGTGACTATGTGGAGCTCTGTGTGTTGTCCCCTGCAGCTCACCTTTCTTGTCTGCAGTTGTCGCCTGACTTAGCAGCAATCGTAATGACCTACCCCTGGGAGTGTATTGAGTGCAAATCGTGTGCCATTTGCACCAAATCTGATAATGAGGTTTGAAACTGACTTGATAATGAGACGCCCTATATGTAATGTATATAGACTATTTCTGTTCAAGTGCACATTTTGTAGGATAGTGCCATCTACATTTGATTCTTTGTGCATATGAGTGCTGCTTGTTCATTGTGCTTACGATTGGTGCTAGTCTTATTAATTGCCTCTGTAGGATCAACTCCTGTTCTGTGATGACTGTGATAGGGGCTACCACATGTTCTGTGTCAGACCCCCCCTTAAGGAGCCCCCTGAAGGTGATTGCACAACACACACAACACACAAATGCTGCAATGTCACAGTTGTGTTTCTTGCACTGCAGGCTCCTGGAGCTGCGATGTC
Source organism: Aplysina aerophoba (assembly GCA_949841015.1). NCBI lineage: Eukaryota > Metazoa > Porifera > Demospongiae > Verongiida > Aplysinidae > Aplysina > Aplysina aerophoba. Next base: position 2,810,392 of record OX465045.1, read on the forward strand.
TGCCTGCACAGACTTGGCAAAAAGTAGAAGTCTCATTTATGACCGTTTCATTGGGTTCTTTGAACTTCTTTCTACATTTTTTCTCACTCCTCTTCACATTCAATCTTATGCAGCAGTACACCAACTTATAGTGCTAATTCGTAAATATGTTGCTGTGGTATTCTCATGATGGAATGGCAGTAATACTTAATAAATTAAAGTGAACACGACATACTGCATTAATTAATCACGCAGTAATTGCCTGGGATAAGGGCATGTACACATATGAACAGATGTATATATATATACACAGTTATACGCATGCTCTCATAGACAGCTGAAGCAAAAATGTCTGACTTCACTTTCTTCGTAGCTGCAAACAATGCAGAAGAATACAAATTATTATACAAAAATTACATAGGCTACATCAAGTGTGTGTGCATTCATGCCACTTACTTCACCACTGAGCAGAGTGGGCAGAAGGTCTCCTTGCACCGCTGGCACAACTGTGTGCAAGATGTGCACACTGCCTTGCTGCAATGGCTGCAGAGACCTTCAGAAATATCACACAGTGAACGACATGAGGAGCATGCATTAATTTTCTGCCGCTCCTTCCCTTTGCCCTTACACCCAGCACCCCCTCCTTGCATCATCTGCTGGAGGGTCGGCTGCTTGCCAGGGGCTCTACTGCAGCAGGACACACTCTCACTCTCAGCGTGGTAGACTTGTTTGGACGCCTCTCGCATTAGTGAGAGGGTTTTCTCTGCATATGACAAACAGGAACAAACCGAGAGAGACAACAAAGATCTCATTTGAGCTACAGCAGCACTTGAGGAAGGAAGTGCACAATGATGTGTGAGATGTGACAGTCTTGGTACTACCTGCTAGGCAGTGCAATACAGAGAGAGAGAGAGAGCTTCGTACTAGCATTGACCACCACACGCAGCTTAGGTATGCAATATGGCTGATGGCAGTTGATGTATCAAAATGCAAAAGAATAAAAGTGAATATTAAATATTCAGGAGCTAGGAACAGTTGAAGAGCTAGCAACACTTCGCAGCATTTATACAGTGAACACTGAGGGTTAAATTAGACACAGCACAAATCGACTAGCAATGAGGTCGGTGTGGTGGTGGTGGTACATCGGTGCATGAGCTTGTCAATTTAGGAGTCAGTGAAGGATTGCCCTGAAGCTAAGACACGGAGGTGTATAGTCCGAGCTGAGTTACAATTATACAAAAACAGCAGCTTCCACTGAATGTTGGAGTGGATAGTGAAGAGCTTTGCAGTATCGGAACAATGTGAGAACTGGACATCATGCTGCCAGCCTTTGGGTAATGCATCTTGCCAGATGGTGGTTTTATTCCATAGCCATTCAGAACAAATGGGATTGCAGGCAGGAGCTGTGTCATCTGTTGACAGGCTCCATTGGTGACCTTCACAGTGACGGAACAAGAGTCCCAAGATAGCTGGGAATAATTGGTCCTTAACAGAATGAAGGAGCTACTTCCAATATTATACAGTATTGGCGTTCAGGTGCATACATACGTATTAGTAGTCAACCTAACCTTGCAACTGAGCCAAATCTCACTTACAACAAGAGTGGCTAAAATGTGGAATATGTGTGTGCTTATGGCAAACCAAGAGTGTCTGCATTAGGCCACTGTCATTTCTGAACTGCATTTTGAGTGAATGCACAAGTGGTTAGCCAACACCAAACTAATGAACACTGGACTACTAATAAAGTACACTCGTGGAAGGAACTGTAAATCTAAATAATTGTGAGCGGTGCCATACTTGTAAGAGCAAAATTAAGACTACAAACACTGAGATTGCATATAATCTTGGATAATAGACAGCCTTCTAGCAAGTTTGAGGCACTGCTCACCGTATACAGCTCTTTTCTCCTCCTCAGTTGCAATGAGATCTGGAGTGACACAGGTCTTGATCTGTCGCGGAACGTAGTCAGCGAAAGGGTTCGATCTTTTCGTCATAGCCTACAGCACATGAGATTCAGGGAAAATGGCGCTAGTTTCCCGCGCTGTCAACATTATTTGATTGGTTGCCGTTTCCCCTCACTCCGCCCCCAGAAGAAGACAGGATCTACCGCAGAGGCGAGTGAGAGACGGTTGATTGTGATGATGTCCGTCCCTAAACTATGTTTAGTCGTAGGCTTGGGGTTCGATGCCTTTGAGAACATCACTTCTCTTTCTAGTCTCACCTTGGATCACGCTAAGCCCATCCCTCTAAGCAGTCCTGGTGTGAGTAGCGTGCCATCCCAAAGCAATGCAGCTATACCCAGTGCTAATGAAAAGACCAATTGGGTGCTGCAGTGTCCAGTAGTCGAGCATATTGTAGCCGACCCCTCGAACGTGATCGTGTCGGCCTCGTGGGATGCCACTGTCATCAGTGCATGCGTGGGCGACTTGACCGAGACGCCTGCGTGGCATGTATGGGCCTCCCCGAAAGCCAACGCACCTGTGAAGGTTGTATGCACAACAGGAGCTAGCTCGTGTGTCCAGTTAAAACAGCTTCCAGGAGGTAGAAGACTTGTGAGCGTGGGTACAGGCCTGTATACAGTAGCCAATGAATCTCCTTTGCCTGTAGCACTGCCAGATGGTGACTGTGCTAAACCCACTGGTGAGACTCAGTGTTGGGCCCTTGTTTCTCAACTGCAAATGACTGCTTCCTCAGCATGTGTCGAGTGTAACGCTGATGGTATGGTATTCTGGGTGCAATCAGAAACTGGAAAGAAATCAGTCCTTCAAATGCTTCAATCTTTTGACAGTCAAATACTGAAACCAACGGAGGTGCCCCTTCCTTTCGGTAGTGAGGTAGCTGTCCGTGTCGCCTGTGGCAGCAACCATGCTCTTATTTTGGGGGAAACTGGGTCAGTGTACAGCATGGGTCTAGGATCCAGAGGCCAGCTAGGCCACGGGAGCATCCTCTCTTTCTCTGCCCCACAGCTAGTAGAGGCTCTTGCTGGTTTACAGATGGTAGCAGTAGAGGCTGGTGGATGGCACTCACTGGCCCTTTCCGCTTACGGGGACATCTACACTTGGGGCTGGAACCATGACGGCCAGCTTGGGTTAGGCCTGAAGGGTTGCAGCCATGTCTCAGCATTGGGAGTGAGGGAGGTGGTAGCAGAGCCATCTTTGGTTAGTGTGGATGGTTGTGAAGATCTCCAGTTTGTCAGTGCCAGCTGTGGTAGTCGTCACACGGCTGCAGTGTCAACTGACCTAAGGGTTTGGGGATGGGGGTGGTCGGCATATGGGCAAGTGGGCATGGTGGCGTCTCGTGTATCCCACCCTGTGGAGATCAGCATGGAGAGGTTTACTGTGTGCAGATGGGAGCCTTGTCGAGTACAGTGTGGCCCATGGAACACCTTCCTTGTGATGTGCCAGACTCCTAGCTCATGCAAATGAATCTTGACTACATCCCACATAACTGTAGTACATACCTTGTGCCACTCTATATTGATACTTGTTAGATGATTGATTGTTGAAAGACCGTCTCACAGCATATGTAGACCTAGTAAACCCATTTGAATGACTGCTAGTAGTGCATGGCAATGACCTTAAACAAGTAAGCATGTGTACTCAGTTTTGTGTTTTGTTATCATTTGCTCTCAACCAGACAGTACATGGAGGTCCTTTACCGTGCTGCCGTGTCCCTGACTAGACCTAGTGGCATCCAGGTGGCTAGTGTGGAGAAGATAGTCTGGTCATGGTGCAATAAATTGGCTTGCAGCATTACCGTTGCAACAGAAAAGCTTCAAGGATTTGATGAATCACAGTGAGGATGGAATCGCAGCAGTTATGTTGTGTTCCTGTGTGTGCATGCATACTTGATCTGGGGTTTCCGCTTTCCTTACCCTATCTCAGTTACACTGAACATGAAGTGGTGGTGGTGGACCCAGATCGACCATGGGTCACCCACAGGCGAGTAGTCTGCAGATGGCATGCACTTTATGTACTTGCTGTGGGTGTTTGGTGTCACAGCACTTTGTTACAAAGTAACCTCCTGTATCTGTAGCGTGGTTGGAAGCAGTCTGCAGGTTACACACCTGCAGTGGTCCAGTAGTGGACAGTGGTTGTTGTGCTGTGACCGAGCAAACAAGCTGAGCGTGTATGAGTCCACTGTGAGTTGCTGTGTGCTGCCATGTGAGTATGTTATCTTGCTTAGCATTACATACAGAGATGAGCACAGCCTGAAGGGCAGTGCATGTGTGATGTGAATGCTACCTACATACCTATCTCACGAAACAGTTACTGGCTTTTTGTCTTGCCCATATCTATCTCACTCCAGTCCTGCATCAATCAGTGGAGGTGTGTCCATTCCAGCACCCTTCCATCAACACCACTGTGTTTGTGCTGGTATGAGCCAGTGGCCAAGGTACGTACGTATGTACGTATGTATGTACATGCTACCACATAGTGCATGTACTGAGATGTCATTATTCATGCATCTTCATGCATATTAAAGATATTCGTACATACGTACATACATAGTTGTTGTAGTCGTAAAGACGTAATAGTATAGGAGTAGTGCAGTATAATACAAGTTGGCTTGACTACTTACCCTATGTACGTAGATTGGTTGCAGCACTTTGGAGGACATAAGGCTTCAACGGCCCACTAATGCTGACGTTGCTGCTTGTGATGCCTAGCACTGTTGTGCAGTTGAAATAAATGTAGACAGTGTTGCTTGTATCCACTCTATAGTACGTATTCTTCTTCTGTCTTCTCTCGCAGGGAGTACTGCACCCAGGCAGAAGCTCTTTGGAGGACCAGGTTGAGACACAGCCCAAGCCGTACATATTGAGAAAGCTCGGTGGAAAGCTGCTTTTGTCAGTTACAGCAGACTGCAAGGTGCAGTGAGACCTGTCTAGGCCAGTCCCAGGGCAGGATGGTTGGTTGCCTTGGTACAGTGGGATTGTCTAGAGATGTCCGGGAGGTTAGCTGCAGTAGAAAGGGGCTGACCTGGCACATTGTCCACAAAAGGCAGGTTCCACTGTACTACGTAGTGCATTGCCCCTCAGGTCCCATTTCTGTGCCACCATTTTTATAAACTCGTCTCATTCACCTCAATTCACCTTGCTCACCTGTTTTGCCTGTTATTGTGTTTCTTTGGTAATGGGATTAATACATTCTAGCGGCCATACCCTTAATTGTCTCATGGGTGCCTAGCGGCCACCTTCAAATGCGTGTGGCATCATTCAACTTGTACAAATCGTTCACGTATCGATGCACTGTAGTGATGTGGTAAATGATGATACCTGTTTGTGACTGCAGTAAAATTAGGGAGTTATATATTGTTTTATAGTATGCTGTGATGCATAAATCTGCCTTGTAATATGTACGCATGTTACACCTAGTAATCTCATCCTGTCATCATTGTCTTTATGTGTAGCTGAATTTGGTATGGCTGGAGGGGTCCACGGACATGGAGCGCTATGATCTGATGGAGCTGACTGCAGTGGCCATTTCTAGGCTGGTGGTGCTGGACAGTGGAGCCGTCCTATGCCTCACTGTCAGCACAGACCAGGTGCTGGGTCTGTACCGCATTATGCCAGCCATTCACGGCGCAACCACTATCATGTTGGTTGCCAAGTGGAGCACATCCAGGCGGGGTGAGTTGCCTGTAGTAGTGTTTAGGGTGCAATACGTAGGTACCTCACTGCAACAGGTACACTGACAAGTATTGTAGTTGCTATCAATGCAGTGCAGTCAATGTGTGGGAATGCAGTAGGGATGGGCGATAATGAATTTTCACTACTACAATTATCATCCCACATTTTATCACGATATTCGATATTATCACGATAATTCAGTAAAATGACATCATTTAAAGCAGAAGCAATGTGATGTGTGTGTTGCTATATAAGAACTCAAACTGTAAAGCATTTTACTGTACATTCACAGTGACTGCAGCTTCCAGCTACGATCAATGAAGTGCACTGTGCAGCTGTGGTAGGGATGGGTTGCCCTACTGGTCCGCAAATCTGTTGTTACAGCAAAGAACTCGATTTCTGCTAGCTTGGGCTTCACCGTTGACTCCCCAACACTAGTGTACAGGCTTGGGGTTTCGTGTTGGGTGAAGTACTTTTGTGAAGGTAGCTTGTATCGCAGGTTTAAGTTGCTGACTAGCACCCTAAAGCCTGGACTCTAGACGATGGAATAAGGCTGCACATCCTTTGCAATATAGTACGCAACCGCACGATTGGGTTCCTTCGCTGGCAAGTTCTTGGGGTTGTACTGCCTTCCCTTTTCTATGACGGTAGTGAGTGTAGGCTGAGTTGCCGTGGGCTCTTTCCCTTAGACTTGTCCGTCTTACCTTACGTATGTCGCCTCTTTGTGAAGATTGGGGTGAGCGTCTGGAAGGTGGACAAATAGGTTGGTGGTGTTACCTCTTTTGCACATCACGGCTTTCTTACATGTTCTGCACACTGGCCTGTGCTCCTCACCAGGGACCGGCACACCCTTCTCGTCAGCCATGAGACCAAAGTGCACCCACACCACGCTCTTGGTGCTTTTCTTCTTGACCAAGGTAGAAGGCAATTCAGCCAAGTTCTCTTTGAACGAAAGAGAATCGCTACTAGCTAGCTGCCTCGTCAGCTGTAGAGTCGCCCCACCTATATTTAGTTCTGTTTATGTACAATATACTGGTGAAACAATTTATCGTGACAAAGAAAATGCTTTTGATATGATAATGGGCTATCCCAATAATTGCGGTTATATCGCGACACCGGTATATCGCCCACCCCTTGAATGCAGCACGTGCAATCTGTAAAGTGAGTGTCAGAGTGTCAGCAACAGTTGTGTTGGTGACATGAGAGAACTTGACCCTGATGATGTCATTCACACTGGTTTATGGGTGCCACAGGGAGTTGACCCCATAACAGACCACTTCAGAAAAGGTCTTCAACATACATGGAGCGGTTAGCTGACACTTTTATTAAAGGAGCGGTTAGCTGACACTTTTATTAAAGGAGCGGTTAGCTGACACTTTTATTAAATCTTTTCAATGCATTTGTGGAAGTTTGAAACTCGCTTTCATGGTAGACTGCCTGGGCAATGACTGCAATGTCCCCCTAGTAAGTACAGTATGTGGAGTGGGTATAGCAGTAGTATAGTAGTAAGTATAAATATAGTAAGTACACTTTTTCAATAATAAATACAACAAAAGTGTGACAGTGCAACGGGCACACATGTGCACTGCCCAGTAGCTACTGCAGTAACCATGCCAACAGCCTAAACCTACGTATGCATAAACATAATTGTAGGAAAGAAAGGCTAGTGGTCATGACTAGACCTGTGGAGTCAATCAGATAGCTGGGCCTCATTCGTGATGAGGTCCAAGGCTGGTCTTGTATGATGGTGCTGATGGCGCCGTGGATAGGTCTGTGAAAAGAAGATCTATGTAGCTCCTCGCAAGCACATGATTGCAGAATCAAGCAGGGAGAAAGTGATTTTGCAGCAGATAAATCCCAATGTCCTGCTGTATGGCGAACAAGTCTTTTTCATCATCGCTTTAACTCAGTCTACCAGTCATACCAAGCAGAAATTGGTGTCTGATAGCATCCTCTAAAGGCTGCAGCAATCCCTCAATGTTCGCCACAGTTTGCATGGCATAATTCCAGCTGCTCACCAGGCTATGTATGAAGATGGTGTATGGCACTTGAGGTTGAAACCTTGCTATCACGGACTGGTTCTCCACCTCTTTCACCCACTCAGCAACGTTGTCTTGAACGAACTTTTTGACTGACGATCTTGCTTCCACAACAGCTCCTAGATATTCCCTCCCACCGTCAGTGATGTTAATGCCTGTGTTCTGAAATTCTTTGACTGCGGCTTGATGATGCTCTGGCCTGACAACAGGCCACGTTTTGGAAGGGTCAGGTGTTGTTGTATCCATATCGTGGGCCTGCTGTTTCAAGCTTGTGCCACCGTGTATGATGTGATCACAGCCCTCCATCAGCTGCAGCATCGTCTGCATACCAGGACTGGAAAACATCCCCCTGAAACTGGCGGATTAGGGGGAGTGTGCCAATAGCATACATTGCCATGGCAAGAGGGTCTCCTTGTGTAGTGCCCTCTTGAGACAAGATGTACTCCCCTTCATTGTAGAGCTTGGCGTTGCCCCGGTATGTGTTGGTAAGTATCAGAGCTAGAATGGGGCATTTTATGGGAGCATTTCTCAGCACAGCTTGATGGTTGAGAGCGTTGAAGGATTAGACACGTCCATGAGAAGTACAGCCTCTGTGATGTCATCCTCAAAAATTCGTCTCAGCATGGGCACTGCTCTCACATGCGATTTCCAGTCCTGCACATAGCCTTAGGCTCCCAACAGCGTTTAGGATGTCGCCGCGGGCGAATTGGAGGGTGACCTTGCCACTAAGCTGTCTTCAGTCTCACCAACACCAATTGAGCGTTTTCCTGGGCATTTGTCAATGACCACAAAGCGAAATGCAATCAGTGGTGCATTTCCACATGGTACCACATAGGTTGTACATAGCCTCTTGGTTAGTCTTGCAATGCTCTCACACAGATCATCTGAGGCCTTAAGGAAGGAGGAGCAGAAACACTTTCATGCTCTGGCATCCAGACCTGAAGGGCCTGCCAATCCAGACATGCACTGGATTGTAGATTGTATCATGGATCCTTCTATCTGATCAAAGACTACGGGGTGTGTGGCTCTTTGGCAGGTGGCATAGTAGATGGATTGGCCGGGGTATGTTTCTCAGGTGCTTGTCTGTTAGGTGGTCTCTGACGGACCTCCCATCGGACTGAATGTTATTGAAGGGTAAGCATTCGTTATCTTCTTGCTTTGTGATAAGCCTTGTTGCTGCCCTCACACTGCCCACACTGCCCAGCTTCTCCACACATCTCGCCAGCTTACCATCATCGCTCTTCTTACACTCATTGTTTGACAGTCGACCTTGAATGGTATGACCTTCATGTAACAGTGAGCCCACATCTCCCTCAGCCCATCTTGTGAGTCTTTCTTACAATTGTGAGGAGTGATCCTTGCACTTGGACTTTGGATGAGGTTTTCGAAGAAGCCAGGTGGCCAACACCATTGCAGCCTTCAGGGCAACACCCTCTGTTGTGGGTGCATCACTGTAGGCATCTAATAGACAGGGCATTTCACATACAAATAGTGTGCCTGCCCTGCCTCTGGGAACCTTAAATAGGTTGCGCTTCCATTTCGCTGTCTCCTCATAAGTTCCGTTCATCATCTCAGTGAAGGATTCTCCGTCCAAACTTCCCCTATGAAATGTAGGAATGTCTCTTAACCCCAGGTTTTGAAGGTTGTTCTCTGTAGTGTCACCTCTACCATCTACCTGGGTCTAATGAATGAAATGTAGTTGGTCCCTTGTCCTGAAGATTCAATGTGCACACGTTTAAGTTGTTTTATGCAGTGCATGAATGTGAGTTGTTGGCTTGTTCATATGCTGAGTTAAGTTCATTTTAATGATCCATTTGTATATACCCTAATGTGGACTGTATTTACTGTATCACCTAACTGCCCCCTCACAGGTGTTTTTGTATGTAGTCGTGCACAATGTGTGGCCATGTACGTGGATTGTACTGCCGTGTGGCAGACCAGTTCAGGCAGTAATGTGTACACACTGTTCTGTATACTGTCCCTGTCCAGACACCATTCAGGAGGTTGCAGTGTGTGCAAAAGCAGGTGTATGTGAGGTTCATGTGCTATTTGAAGGCAGTGTGCTGGAGAAGTGGGTGCTAAAGGAGATGTCAACAGCCTATCAGGTCAGTATCACATCAGTGGATAGTACTGTATTTTACGTATGTACGGTCATTTCATGATTTCTAGCCCTGATTGCATATTGCACACTGCAGTCACTCATGTGATTACAGCAGTGGAACCGTGGAGTCTCCTAAATTCCAATGACACTTAGCACACTATACTCTACCATTTACAATACTCTAATGATCACTTGTGAGTGATTGCAGTGGGCAATCAGGAGTAGAAATAGTTAACGACTGCTCGGAGTAATTACTGTTTATAGTCACGTATGTCTACGTAATGGATGTGTGCTGTGTCCCTCCCACATTTTAGCCAACTCTGGCACTTCACAGTGGCCCCTTTCAAAACAGAGTGCTGTCCATGGCTGTGGCTTCCCTTCCCTGCTCCACCATGGATAGTGGTGGAGGCAACTGGACCAGTGAGCTGGTGATCCTCAGGCAGCAGAGAGAAGACCTCTGCTGCCTCAGAAGGTGAGCGGACAGGTCCTGGTTATAGGGAGCAGGACTCACTTCATTGCCACTGCTCATGGTGCCTAGACAAGGAGTACGTGGCACACGCTCTCCTGTTTGATTTTTCCACGTCTGGTTCTTCAGTAACCCAGTGGATGCCCCCTGTTGTTGTTGCATGTGCTGGCTTGTGGTGTTTGTGTTCTGTAGTGAGGACTACCAGCTTGTTGGTACAACTTCATCAGAAAGAATTGAAGAATTAATGTGTGAATCAGGTATGCCTAATATTACTAATATTATTTGGATACCTTTAGCATGTTTGAGCAGTTGACAACTGCCTTCTTGGTGTTCAGGAAGCATACAGAGTAGGGGTGTGTTTGGAGGATGACAGGAAAAAGATGCGGTAAAATATAGTAATCATTTGTTGCTTGGTCCGTATATAGAGTTATACTTATGAAGGTTCAATGAGAGTGTGCCGACTGTAGAAATTGAGCTAAATTTGTTGTTGTGCAAGATCAGAGTTTGCTGTTCATCCACATCGTACTGACCTTGGTGTTCTTTCCAGTCTTGCATTGATCTGTAGCCCTATCTCCCCACATTGCCCCACGAATCCTTGCCTCTGGTGGCCATTGAGTTTTCTCTAATAATCGTCACCCAATACACTCGCATTGTTTTGTCATTTGGTAATTAGAGTTTGAATGAGCAAGATTGCAGAGGAAAACAAATGTTTCAATTGACCATACAATGCATTAAAGCAGGCGGAGAAACTTTGGAATGCTTGTGTTGGGTGTGTGTTAGAGTGCCTTGTTTGGGGCCTTGTTTGATAGAATGACAGCTTCCATATTCACCGGTGGAACTGCAGTTCCAAGCAGTCATGTTGTTTAGAAAGACTGCTGTAAGCCATCAGTTAGCGAAATGTTTGCCTACAGTGAAGAACACGCCGATGTGGGCTCGACAGTCACCCTGTAGCACTGTCGGAAGGCAAAGATGATCAACAAACTTGGATGGATACCTTTAAAAGGGACCCTTGTGCATTACCAACTACATACATACATACTTGGAGCATTGATGAGTAACCACTCTGTAACTGTGATGAAATGTTGCACTACACTTCCTATTGGCAAGATATTGGGTAAACTCTAATACTATCATGCGAATGATGTGTATGTGTCTGAGGGTAGTGGAGCAGAGGATAGCCTTGATGTCATGGGCCACAAGGTGCTGATGTTAGACAAGCGGGAGGGGTGTCCTAGTGCCTAAGGGGGGAGGCAGACTGTGGTTCTGAACTGCCTCCAGACGTGTGGTGGGTGTTGAAGTCCAGGAGGCTTCTGTAAGGCGACATGCAACAGAAGTTGCCCTAATGATTGGCAGAAGTTTAGAAGAGGCAAACTGTGCATCGCACTACTCATATGCACAGAGACCTACCTAGTCATACCTGAACAATGACAGACCTGTCTCTGCCTCTGCAGCTGCCAAGCGTTCTCGCAACGAGGCTTCCTGGCCTCTGGCGGTGTCCCCATGTGGCTGCTGTGCTGCCTACACCTCTGACGAAGGGCTGCTCTGCCTTGCACTCTGCAGACCACTGACAGCATCCGCCATAGGTACACTCACTGTATGTACATATGTACGTAGTGTGTGCACTGCATGGTTAGGTGGTCACTTGTGATGTGAGCATAGCGTACTCGCCATCTTGCAGAAGGTGGCAACTGCGACCAGCTTGTGCAGTCCTTATCAGCAGTGCTAGATGGGTGCAGTGTGTTGGATTACTCTGTGTGGGACCTTGTCGTATGCACAGCCAGGATGCAGAAGAGGACAGGTGTGTGTGCTATGCTGGTCCATTGTGTATTGATGTTTCATGTGTTAGGATTCACGTACAATCACAGGTTGCAGTGAAGTTCTGCATGCAAATGCTGCCATTGAATGATGTGAGAGAGACCATAGTGTGTGCCTTGGAAGACAGTGCAGATAGGTTATGCATGAGCTGTTACACTACACAACTACAATCCTACAGGTATCCTATTGGTGAAGTTGGTGCTGGAGAGGTTACGGGAGTTGTTTCATACTCAGTCGCTTAGTGCCCAGAAAAGGTCCCTCCAGAAGTACTCCACCATAAGAGCCAATCTCCTGAGGTACAGAACTAGCTGCTTAAATACCAACGTATAGCAACTGTTTGATAACTGACTTCATTCCTAGCGAGTTCCTTGTTCTCGGCTGCTGCGTATGTTGCGCGTTGGGTTGGCCTATATCGTGACTACAGTGCTAACCATTGAGTACGTAAATGCAATTCCTCTCCTGACTCAGTTGTCTGAATGATGGCATGCAGTCCTCTCTGGACGCTAGTGATGAAGTGCGACTGTGTGCACTGATGGACTCCATTGCCTGTCAGCTGTCACCACTAGATGCCGGAGTGTCGCTGCAGGAGGTTGTGGAAAGAACCTGTGAGGAGATGAGCAGTGAATCTAATATTGAGCTGGTCAGCAAGACAGTGGGAAGCAAACCAGTGCTACCACAGCAAGGTGAGGTGTTGTGCCGTCTTGTAGCAGAGGAACAGTGAGTGACCTAGGCATAGCTCTCCTACAAAGGGTATCACCATATTACCACCACACTTGTGGAGTGGAACAGATGTGTGACAGCGTGTGATGTATTCTGTCCTACCCCAGCCCTACAATGACCCACCATCAGTGGCTGCTATGTGCGTACGTATGTGCGTACGTGTATACATGCGTACGTATGTATGTACGTACATATATGGCTGGTGTATTGCTATATACAGTTGCCGATAGCATATTGTGGATGGAATACTCACATGAGTGTGATCGCATACAGTGTGGTTTATTTGCTTCATGCAGCTGTTCAAGCCGTCATACCAGCTGTTAACTGTGTAACAGAGTATGCTGTGAGAGTGTCATCGAGGATTGTGGCTCAAGTTCAAGATAGGGTAAGCACTGACTGAATGGCAGGTGCTTGCAGTTTGCTGTCCTCGCCGTGGTCACACTCGGTTAGACCTTGTATCTGTGCTGTGGTTCTCCTGAGCTGGTACCTGATCCAGCTACTGAGCCAGTCTTCCACCGCTTCTCTCCTGTGCACATGTGCGGCCTAGATCCCAGAGAGGTGTACCCTGGAGACCCTCCGCAGGTCTCTTGTCATGCTTGACCTTCTGCAGCCAGCTGTCCCGGTCCCTAGGCTACCCAATACAGGTAAGCGCCTGTGCATTTGTGTAGAGACTGTATGTATGTATGCTTATGGCAGAGTGTGACTGTTCCACCAGTGAAATGTAGTGACAGGTGCAGTAAGTGTGACGCTTTGTTACCTCTGCAGACAACATGGCAGCTCTGCTATTCAAGGTTCTTACTCAGAGCCTTCAGACGCCCACTGTAAACTATGTGGGTGTGCTGCCTGAGGTAGCTAACATTCCTGCTGAACCACAGCCTATGGAGATCTCACACAGGAAGGCACTGTACCTGCAAGGTAGTAGTGCATACCACTGCAGTGCCTGCTGTACAAACATATACACATGCTGTCCCTGCCTGACATATTTACTGTAGCGAAACCTTCATCCTGCTCATTCAACAGACACTGCCTTGCATTGTTGCTCTTTGCTATGTATGTGTTTCCTTCTACATGCTATCTTGTCTGTCCCTGTGGTACTGGTACACTGTTGACAGTGTTCTGTGTGCCCTTGTAGGCTTCCTTCATGGCCTTTGTGATGCCCACTTGCCAGACACATACACTTGGCTGGGCCGGGGAATTCGCCCACATGTCCTTTCTACACAGAAAGTCCTTGACCCGTTCAGCCCTTTCTTGTTGGCACTGCCCCCCACCCTCCCTCCTATGTGGTCTTCCTCCTCCCCAGAGGGGGGGAGGGATGTGGTCCAAGGCACCCTTATTCCAGCTGGACAGAGGACAAGCCTCCTGCAGTGCAGCAGGTGCGAACGAACAGCCACTGTACGTACACACATGCAAGTGGTGCTGTGCTGTAGTGGCAGCGGTAGGGTACAGGAAGACTCTGTTGTGCATGTGCACGCTCTGTGCAAATGGCTGCCAAAGTGTTTTACTCTGTGAAATACTAACATACAGGTGCCAGGGCTGGTCCAGCTCAGGTGTGTCACAGCTCAAGTATGGCGCTCACAGCACGAGCTCCTTGGACCACCTATGGCTGCAGCACTGCCCATGTGGCTCATCGTGGGTCCTCAGGGAGCCTCTGTGGAGGGATGCACACTGACACAATAGCTCTAATGTGCACACCCCACTCCAACCTATACAGCGTGCAATACACTCATTGCTACTAATAATTTATGTAGTTCTAAAAGTTTGTTTTTGTTTTTATGATAATTTGCTATTATACGTACCATTCTGCATATAAAGTTACATTAAACAGCAAAAGGAGGTGCACTTGATAAATGACAAATGTACTAGCTAATTATATGTTCACTCTTCCTGATCTAGGCATATAATAATTATACTAAAGGACATCATGTGTATGCCATGTAAAAATCCAAACTGTGTTTCATTACACAGCACTATACAACTCTAGCTAAACTTTCCTAAATGCTTCCTTGGACATTGCCTTCCTCTTTGTGACATAAGCATTGGGAGCGCTGCTCTGGCTCCTCTGTTGCAAGTTGCTCTGCAACCTACACACAAAGTATAGGATCACAAGTGCAATGTCTTGAGATAGGAGGGCCAGGCATGTGTATAATATTATGTATACGCATGTTGCGATGATGGGATAAACATACGTAGTGGCAAGCTTCTTTGAGCCCACCCCTTGGAAGGTGTGCAGTGAGGCGAATGACTCCAGCATGTCTTTCAGGTCTTCCAGAAGGAACTGTACAAGACAGGAAGGAAGGAGAGCTGTTCATAGCGCAATAATTTAGCATACACACATGATATTTGGGTCATTCACTTTTGAACCTTATTGCAATGTTGGAGGGTACCACAAGTGTGACAATGCAAAACCAGAGGTGGCAAACTGTATCAAACTCAGTATTTACGTTTGATGACTGAGGCAAGCCAAAGAAATACAATCTGCAGAATTGGAAGTCACGTAGACCTAACTTGGGCCTAATTATATTCACACAGTTTGTAAAATTGCTGTCTTCGAGGGCTACATGAAACGGTTGTGCTGCACTTGTGAGCTGAGTGGACAATATAATTTATTCTGATGGAGTAGCATGAATCCAGGCTCACTGTGACACAAACGGTTTGATAGTGGGATTATGCAAGTGCTTCCATCGAAAGACATACATACATATATGTATTTGTCATTTGGAGCCTACTGAGCGCTGTCATCAGATTTATTACGCCACGAATGCTGCATTCCCCTTCCACATGACTGCTGCTTATGTAAGGTTCTTACCAGGTGTAACAACATGTAAACATAGGAAGAATGTTGTTGTCTCTGAGTGTAACTCTCTGGTGGGTTCCCTTACAAAGAGGGATAGAATTAAATGGAACAAGTGCTATTGTTTCTCCATTTAGGAAGGGATTCTTATATAACATACTGCAGATCAGTGCAAGGATGTACGTAGTTTCACTTTCATACATATCTTCATTGGCCAGTTGCGGTCCAGAGGCAAATAGAAAGGGAGACATTTCAAGCTTCATCTTGTGGTAGTAACATAGTTAAAGATAATGTCTCACATGCACAGAATGAATGTTGTCTGACGATGGTACCTCTGCACAAGTATAGCAAGCATTGTACCTTGATCTGGCTGTGCTCCGTGAGACCACTCTTCTCAATGGCAGCAATGTCTCTTTTGATGAGAACACGAGCTTGCTCCAATTCACCTAAGTGGTAGCAAGTGAGTGAGTAATTGTCTTCACTTTACAACACATGTGACAGTCGAGGTTAGAAAGCGAACATTATACCAGAAGTTGATTTTGAGGAAATGACGTCTAAAGTTTCTGAACGATTTTGACGTGATCGTTGATGTAGTTTTAGATTGCCTATTGTACGCTTGTAAGACTTTCAATGGGAATTCTGCTTGTCTTTGTTTCATGTGCGTACGACCGTGCATCGAATAGTAACAGTGGTAATTGGGTGGAAGGAGACACGCAAGACGCACGCACCCAGCCCGAGGGCTCGCGCACTCCTTTTAAAGGCGCAGGCACTCACCTTCGGTCACACTACTAAAGCCGGATGCCGAAGAAACAGACATTAGACGTTGCTTATCAGTGTAACACTTACTAACCTATTTCGTATCTAAAGTAAACACTGTGAATGCTACATATGCGTCATGGCAATTATTTATGCCACATGTTGTTCACCAACGTACTTCAGGAAAACGCAGGACGCCAGTGTGAACAGCACTTTGCTTGTTACAGTCGAAGTAGATAGAGATCGCCGCAATTTCCGTTGTCCCAGATCACAG
Source organism: Aplysina aerophoba (assembly GCA_949841015.1). NCBI lineage: Eukaryota > Metazoa > Porifera > Demospongiae > Verongiida > Aplysinidae > Aplysina > Aplysina aerophoba. The sequence continues at coordinate 2,826,965 of OX465045.1, forward strand.
GTAGCCATTTTACTTGCCTCATTAATATTCATAAAGTTGTGGAGGAGGCAGACTAAGCGTACCTTGCTGACTTCTATGCTCTGTAGCTGTCGTAAAAGCATTTTCGCTCCAAAATGTGGTACAAAGGTAGACGAAGACTTGTTATGTCAGAATATGGCACAAATCTGATTTTAAAAAGTGGTCTAATGTTCGCATTTTAACCTCGACTGCAACACATATATAAAAGTGACAAAATGTAACACTGCAGACTGCCCCACCACGCATGCTCTTACCTCTGGAACCCAGCTCCTTGGCTTGTTTCAGCGTCTCCACTGTGGTGACCCTCAGCTTCTGGACCAGCACAGACTGATTGGCTTGCAGCACTCCTGCATACCACACAACACATTTGAGCAATCTGGAGTGGCTAGGTAAATCTGACATGATAAAGGCTTGTTCACAGTAGACCAAAAAATAACAATTCTCAGATGTTTTGGTAGCCTCTGGCTACCTTCATTGGTGACAGTGCTATTTACTGCTATCACTGATGAAGGTACATGAAGGCTAATGAATGGCTCAGAATTATGAATATAAATTAGGCTAATGTGAATAAATCTCAATCATCACATAGCACAGTTGTCGAGATGCTAACAAGAGTGACACAAGGGGCATGAACTAACCTTCCTGGCACCTCTGCACCTTCAGGTCCACTGCAACTTCTTCCATCATGGAGGAGATTACATTGAAGTAGGTCAGTTTTGGATGGACGATGACCCAATCTTTTGCTTCTTCGCCTGTTGCTGGGAGGCTCATCTCCAGTAAGACATCTCTCTCCTCTTCCGACTGGAGGTCACCCAACTGAATGACGCACCTGCACCATCGACCAAAGAAGCCCAAATAGGTCACCGTTCCTTACAGTGCATTACTGTGTACGGTATGTCATTCACTTTGTATTTTGGTCAGACATTACTGGTGGGTTCTTTGCGTGAGCTCTAACAATGGAGCACCCATTGGCACAGGAAAGGAAGAGCTCCATGTTCTGACCCACCACACTCAGAAGACCTCCCAAACAATCAGCAAAGGACTCAGGAATCTGCAAATATACAGAAACATCTCCATCACTCCTAAAGCTCAAGTAGATAACACTACAAAAATATGTACCTTTTCTGCACTATCAATATAATAGTAAGACCCTTCAGCTGCCTGGGAGATGGCTTCCAGCAAGCTAGCATCGTGGTCAGCTCCGAATCCAAACGTGTACACTGTACCGTCAAATGGAACCACCTGTAGTATGGTGTACACAAGTGTGTTCTGCTCCAGCCACACCACAATCCAGCTGTGATTAGTAGCACAAGCATGCACCCCACCTCAACAGGTCCTTCAGCTTGAGCAGGAGGAGGAGGAGGAGGAGGTCCCTGTATCTGCTGAACTGGGGGAGGTCCCTGCATCTGCTGAACTGGGGGAGGTCCTTGCATCTGCTGAACTGGGGGAGGTCCTTGCATCTGCTGAACTGGGGGAGGCGAGGGAGCGGATGGATTGAACCAGTTTGAAAGAGCCTGCAGAACAAGAGATGATATGCCAAAACTCCGTAGCTAAATGGACGATTGTTCTTTAACAGACTTTCTGGCATTGTACAGCCACCATTAGAAAATGCAACAAGTGGAGTGTTTATGTCATTTTTCACTGAAGATGATGTTAGCTGCACACTACAACACATTGAAAAACATATATCATTTTCTAGCTATATAGCTTATACCGTATAGCCAGAATATTTGACGGGGATTTAAATTTGACGGTTTGGCGGTCTCGCGGATAATCGCCAAATTTAAATCCGCTAATTTCATATTACGTATACTAACCGCATAAAACTTATTGTGTAATACTGCGAATACGATGTTGCCTCAGCTATATACCGCATATTCAATGAGTGAGTATGGTGTTGCTGAAGTATCTGGAGAGAAAGAGAAGTGCATTACCGGACGAGTGAGTCTGTAGCTCTACATCGCTGATGGGAAAGGATGCAAAGACTCGGCAACGTCAGTGAAGCCGAAGGAAAAGCGGACAAGGTATAACGACTACACTTGGAACAGTGAGTAGAGACCGACAGATACGCGGCAGAGAATGGGCCCACAAGAGCTGCCACACATTTTCCCCCCGTATTGAATACGACCTTCCTCATTACTGCGTGCGGAGCCTGGGGAAGGTTGTCTACACCTATGACCTGACTAACACTCTTGATACGTTCGCACTAAACGAAGTTATGGTTGGCTACCATCATAACCAGACCGAATGACAGCGTACGCAGTCATTGTTGACTCGATGACGTCACAACTTTGAGCTGCAACACCGTCAATTTTAAATTCTGCCAATATTAAATAAACCCAGTTCGAAGCCAAACCGTCAAATATAAATGCCGTCAAATTTTCCGGCTATACGGTATAGCTATACAAAGCTTCGCCATATACATGTACACCTAGCCACTCCTGTACTTTCACAAAACCTGACGAGGACACTCTCATTACGTAGTTATTCGTGCAACATCCAATATCATTGATCAAGAGCACATAAGAGATAAGAGTGTGCGAATCCTCGCGTGTATAACTACGTTTTTCTAAAATGACGTAGTAAAACGTCACGCGTGGGCATGGTAACTACATTAAGATTCTTATGTAACGGATTAACACTATTATTCTGGTCGGTCCTCCTGATAGACAAAAGGGGCCTTTGTGTCTTTGCAAGTGCATTCATTGCAGTTCCGGTGATTAGACAAAAGGGGCCTTTGTGTCTTCGCAAAAGCAGTGATTGTAGTCGACGTAGTCAGTACATGTCGCTGGACTTGAGTGCTTCAGTTTTGCCTTGCAACGATGGCTTGGACACCTGCGCGGCACCCTGTCCACTCTACGAGGGGAAGGACCAGGATGCAAGTGTAGATTTGGGCCAGTCAGGAGCACCACTACCGTCGACAACGCTACAACTCTCTCCTCGGAATTTCACCATGGCTACGCAACACGTATAGATTTTGATTTCTCCAGCGAAGAGACCAGTGCCAACGTTGTCGGCCAGTGCGAGTAATTGTATTCATGCATTATGTAAAATAATAATATTGTTACCATGTCCACGTGTGATGTTTTACTACGTCATTTCTGCAAAATGTCGTTAACGGTAACTATACGCGGTTGCACACTCTTATCTCTTATGTACTCTTGCATTGATACATTGACACTTTTACTACGCATTTAGCTATATGTTTATAGTGATACCCACTGCAACACATACAGCCTTTGCCGCTACCTTCACTGCAGTATGACCGGCACCAGAGCACGTGCTGTGTTTGCTCAGGGTCATTCATGTCATGGCAATAACTGCCATACTCACAGCAAATGGGTTCATTCGACCTGTTCTCTGGGCCATTGGCTGGCGACTCTGCATACAATTGTAACTCATGTGGTTACGCATGGCATCCAAGATACTCTCTTGTGTGGAGGGTCCAACATTTGCCTGTCCATCAGTCAGCAGAAGCACAGATGCAACTTGGGCCTTCCTGCCACTCCTCTGGGTCACCTGCTGCATGCCTGCAGTTACGGGTACAATGTTGTGATACTCAGGGGGCACAGTGCTAACATATGCATTGCATGACAGACTATTATCAGAAGCTGTGCTGAAGAGCACAGGCATGCATGAAATACAAGACAAAGATGGTAAATAAGTTGTCAGTGTAATGCACTGTAGATGTACAAGTACCAGTGACAAGGCCGTCACACAAAGCAGTGCCACCACCGGCCCTTAGAGCTTTGATTGCAGCTTTGGCAGACTCCTTCTTCTCCTTGGTCATGTAGGTTAGAGGAATGTCTAAAGTCGCATCACTTGAATATGACACCAAAGAGAAACGATCGCCTTCCTTCACTGCAAGACAACATGGGGAGACGTACTTAACAGTCAATTATCATATGATGTCATGCTTCCTGCTATAGCAGGTGGTGACTCACGCTGATCAACAACGAAATTCAGCGTCTCTTGGACCAGCTTGATCTTTGATCCCGACATGGACCCGCTACGATCGATCACCGCCACCAGATCGATCTCAGCACGATTGGTCGGCTCGTAGAAAGGCGCAGTCATGGTCACGGTGGCCCAGCATGTCTCTATCTTTCCCGGACTGTACGCGGTGAACTCAGGGGTAGTCTTGAGTGTGATCTGCTCACCTTCTTGTCCAGCCATTGGATCGTTTGCGAATAAAGTAGCTAGAAATGCCAAGTGGCCCAAACTCGGGTCGTGCTGATGTATTTATATACACAAGCTTCGCTGCTTCGTCATGCCATGCTTCTGCTACTGATACTAAATTTAGCTATTACGAAATGGAGCAGCTAAGAATAGATGCAATACAGTCAAGTTCAGAACGCGTACGGTTGTCGAAAAAATGGCTAATGGCAAAAATGGTTTACGTATGACAAATGGCGTGACGTCATACACATGGGGGCGACACAGGCATGCTCTCAGTTGTGATCATGCTTACACTGCAGTAGATGATGCTATGCTTGTACGTAGCAGTGCAGTGTTAGAGTCTCCCATTTGCTATGACGTCATGCCATTTGCCAATCCCTTGCGCCATTTACCGATTGCCATTTTGGACAACCTTCTGCAATTGACTTTGCAGCCCACATATTATACGTACATCTGTGTGCATGTATTTCTCATCACAGTGCGCACAAAAAAGTGTAAGAGTACAGAAGAAATCAGAGCTAAGTGCATGAGAGGCAGCCAAAGACAAACTGTAAGCTGTAACTGTAGACGTTCTACACGTACACAAGAAAAGTAATAGAGATTGGGTCTCATGGAGCTAACATCCACAGATTTCCTAGATTTGAGCGAATGTCTACCGTCATTGCAGAAAGTGGATTGGTTTGGCGCACACAGTTGTCCTTGATGGTGAAGTGTCCACACTTGACAGCATAGTAATCCTTGAGATCCTCTGACAACCTCTGCACAAATGTCCTGAACTCTTTTCCAAGTAAAGCAATGAGCATTATTTGGACAGCAACGAGTCTGCGGTTCCCACGGAGCATCTGCTCAATGGCCTTCAATGACATAGCTTTGATCAGTAAGAAAATATGAGTAAGTCTGCCATTCCGTCCTAGTGTCGCACAAAAGTCATCAGACAAAGTGAGAGCTGTGTTGACAATGCAGACTTGAGTGAGTGACGCACACAGTCCAGGAGCTGGTTCAGGCATGCACAAGCTGCCACAGCCAGCCTGAAGCTGCATTGATCGGTGCTCAAAGCGGAGGTACCGTAGGGCACGACACTCAGAAAGGATGGACTTCAAGGAATGGGGCTTAACTGAGGATGTGTAGCAGGCCAGGTAAGATAAACTAGAAAATACTTGGACTTTTGCAAGTTGACAATCAGAGAATGATGCACAGCTCAAACAGACAAGTTTCTTAGCAGCAACATTGCAACAACGCAGCTCCAAGGCATGCAGTGAAGTGAGTCTACTGCATAAAGCCAGAGCATCATCATTATGTGTTTCCTGCAGGGGTTTCTTGCACTGTCCTACAGAAGAGCTAGCAGAGCTAAGCAAGCAATTGCTGACAGTAAGGTGAGTTAATGATGAAGAAGCAACAATTTTCCAAAAGTGCACGACATTAGTATTAGCAACAGGTATCCCAGAAACGTCAATGAACTTCAAATCCAAGCAATTCAGTACAACACTTTGCAACCCTTCCAGATTCTGCAGCACACCCACACTCCCACTGATGTTTAGTGCTACCAGTTCTTTGCAGGATTCTGCAACATGTGACAAGATGTTTGAGGTTTCTGACATACAAAGTTTAGACAGATTTAAATGAGTGACCATATACAAATTCCCTACACATGGGAATATACCTGGCATTGCCTCTGTAGAGAAAATTGCAATAGTCCTGCGGGTGGTCTGAATCAGAGAACACGAACCCTTGACAGGAATGGCAAGGCTGTCGAGGGGAGCCATCATGAAGGGTGCTGAGTCAGTGCCAAGAGAAACTTGAATTTCTGGCTTGCACAGGTCAGCTTGCACTGGGTCAGTACATGGCATACAGCATGTAAAGATGCTGGTCTCAGACATGGACACAGAGAGGCCTTTCAGCACATGCAAGATCTGATGTAATATGTCATCTTGGCTGTAATCAGTGTGAAGGAAAATCCGTCTTGGGCGGCACTTGAGGCTGATCCATGCCCGCAGCAGAGTGACAGGATGAACACCATTCAGATGGAGGATGGCCTCCTCCAGGTTAACGAAACCAGAGATGAGCAAGGTAACATCAGCTAGGCATGTTGCAGTACTTGTCCTGCTCCACATCTCCACTGACTTTAAATACATCATCTGGCTAAATAGGACTTTTAACTGCACTGGAGACATACAACTGTTGCGAGCGGATTGGAAGCGCAGCGACAGAGATGTACAGGCTTTACAAGAAGCTAGAAGCTTCACTACTTTACCATGAGGAAGAGTAGTAGATATATGCGCTGAGTATGCCCAGTGTCCATACCGTTTCAAAACACTCCTCACCACCTCCTCGTGCTCACTAGTGACATGAGAAAAGGTGACTTTCCTCCACAGCCTGCTCGAGGAAGATAGTATCCTTTGAAGTGCACGACAAGAGCATCCTACAGCAACGACATCTCTCGTTGAAAGGGAGCCCAATATCTTCTCAAGGCACTCGAGGGGGAGCGCAAGAAGAGACATCTACTTGACCGTAGAAGAGCAGTGGCATTACACGGTCACGTGAAGTCACATGATAAACACGTATAATGGCTCCAGGTCACCGCACGAGCGATCGCTGTCGCACGAATAGGCGTCGTTATAGATAGATTACGACCAGCGCACGCGCGTATGAGGTCGATTTGGCGCATAGTGTGAAGAGTTCGTGGGATGTCTCGGAGCACTACCACGCTAGCCATACTAAGCCATACTAAGCTGCAATGTGCAGGCGTTCTTCGTTCATGATGGGCGCTGTGGAGGGGAGAGAACTCCACATTTGATGGGCTGTACGCATTGCAGAAGACTGCATTATCAAGGGTGGGGGGCAGATGAGAGAGGTGCGCGTGGGGAGGTAAAGAGGGGATTACAGAAGGTATTATAATTTTATTTAAAGTATGTAGCTAGCAACTTGTTAGTAGCTAGAAGGGGCTTGGTTACAGACACACCTACGGACGTACAGTGATGATTTAAAATATCCACGTTTGTCAACTACACAGCTTGAAAGTAACGACTGGAGAAAACGAACCATGACCCGGCACCTGAACTCATAGCCTACGCCCTAACGCGGAGCTTCATGATCAGCCATGCAAGCCACCGATGTGGCCACGATTCTTTGTCCTCAATCGCCATATATATACTTTTTCTCCAGTCGTTACTTTCAAGCTGTTTAGTTGACAAACTTGGACATGTTACACACCAGCTTGCATAACACTTACTGACGATGATTTAAAATACTAAGCTGTGTGACATGCATGTACACGTGCGAGTACAATGTACTAGGTTCTGATGTCATCAAACTTTGTACTACGGCTACCTTCATCAGTGATTATTGATGAAGGGAGCTGTAGGTTATCGAAACGTCCGTATAACTGTGACTTTTCTGGCTCGAGTGAGTGAAGTTATATCATGTCAGACCTACCTAGCCATTCAGGACTTTTCAAACGATTTATATAGCTACTTGTAAAGTCGACACTCAAGCACTGCTTGTCGTCATATTCAATCGAAGATGGGTATCAGTTGCTGAACAAGTATTCTTGCAGTCAGGCTAGTGCTGAGGCTTTCTCCTGGGCCAGGTAAGGCAGGGATGCCCCAGACCATCAATGAATTTCATTCTCGTGCCCCTAGTTGTCTATCGGCCAAAGAGGCAAAGGTCTGCAAGACCAATAGCCTTCCGTTGCTGGTATTTGTGGTGGGAGCGGAGGGCAGCAGACACCATCTAATGGAGAGCCTTTTTGGTCGATTATTGTCTTACTATATGTCTGATTGGAGGCCAGATTACCACCTCTATGACCCTAATATAGGTATCAGTGATTTGAGTGAGTTGTTCTATACCATTGTGGAGAAAGATGTGTATAAGGAATGCTTTCGGCATTTGGAGGATCTCCTCAATAAGGCTAAGGTGGAAAAAATGGGTGTTGCCATGATAATCACTTCCTTCCCAATGGGTTTGGGATCAGGAAGGTTTGCAATGGCTAGATTCGACCTGCTGGCCCTGAAGAAGTTTGAGTGCCAGCTCTACAAGGTAAGGTTTTTAATGAGTACATTTGTCAAAACATGCTTCCTACATAAAATGAAGGTATGTAATGAAGTATAAATACTGTGTGTGTGATGCATTGCCAGCTCCTGGGCAGCAATGCATCATAGTGCATCCTGTTTACCGTCTCAGGAGGCAAGGGGACACACAGATGGATGTCCTGCATGGCACAGATGGCACCCTGTCATCGCTGTGTGGGTGCATTAGCCCCAAGAGTGTGAATCCTTTGCTGTAGTTACCTGTACTTTGTCTCAGTGTATGTGATGCATTTGACAGCTCCTGTGCACCAAAGCGTCACTTGGTGCAGCCTGTTCACCTTCTCCGGTGGCAAGGGGACAGGTACATGCATGGCCTGCTTGGCATAACTGGGGTGTAAGAGAGTAGACATGCTGCCCTAGCACAGGCCCATGCATGCACTTCCCATGATGTGCTGCAGTCACCTTGCAGTGAGGGCATTCGTCCATCGTGCCAGATGCACTAGGCCCGAGAGAGCGAATCGCTTAATGTTACATCTAGCTGCGTATGTGATGCATTGTCAGCACCCAAACACCAAAGCATCGCTTAATGTTACATTTCGCTGCGTATATGATGCATTGCAGCAGCTCCCGGGCAGCGTTGCATCGTGTGGTGCAGCCTATTCACCTTCTCAGGAGGCAAGGGGGCACGTATATAGATGCATAACCCTCCTGGCACAGATTGCACACAGACATCTCCATGTGCGTGCATTAGACCCGAATGCTTGAGTTGCTGCCTAGAATGCATCACATTACCACAGCGTGTGTGACGCAGTGCCAGTTCCCAGCCAGCAAGCATCGCATGGTGCAGCCTGCTCACACTCCCAGGTGGCAAGAGGACTCGTAGATGGGCGCCCAGGCATCGCCGTGTAGATGTACTAGGCCCGAGAGGGTGAATCGTTCCCAACTTACATGTAGCTGTGTATGTGATGCATTGCAGCAGCTCCCAGGCAGCGATGGATCGTGTGGTGCAGCCTATTCACCCTCTCAGGAGGCAAGGAGGCACTTAGATGCGTGGCCTGCCTGGCACAGATTGCACACAGGCATTTCCGTGTGCGTGCAATAGACCTGAAGGCATGAGTTGCTGCCTATATAGATTACAACATGTACACTACCTCAGCATGTGTGAATCTGATGCACTGCCAGCTCCCAGGCACCAAAGTGTCGCAAGGTGCAGCCTGTTCATCCTCCCAGGTGGCAAGGGTGCACGTTGATGCGTGGCCCTCTTGGCACAACTGGCCCCCAGGCATCGCTGTGTGGATGCACTAGGCCCAAGGAAGTGAATTCTTTTCATGCTACATGTAGCAGCGTGTGTGATGCACTGCCAGCTCCCGGGCAGCGATGCATCGTGTGGTGCAGCCTATTGACCCTCTCAGGAGGCAAGGGGGAAGGTGAACAGACTGCACCTTGCGATGCTTTGGTGCATGGGAGCTGGCAGTGCATCACACACGCTGAGGTAGTGTACATATTGTAGTCTAGGCAGCAACCCATGCCTTCGGGTCTAATGCACGCACACGGCAATGGCTGTGTGCAATCTGTGCCAAGCAGACCACGCATGCATCCAAGTGCCCAGGTGGCAAGGGGACACGTAGATGGATGTCCTGCTTGGCACAGATGACGCCCAGGCATCACCGTGTGGATGCATTCGGCTCGAGAGTGTGCATCGCTTGCTGTAGCTGCGTGCACTTTGCACGATGCATATATGTATGTGATGCATTTGCCAGCTCCCGAGGACCAAAGCATCGCTGTTCACCTTCTCGGGTGGCAAGGGGACAGATACATGCATGCATGACCTGCTTGGCATAACCGGCATGTAATGTGCATGCAAAGGGAGAATAGTGTGATGCTCTTTGTCTACTCTTGAGGATGGAGTAGACACATGCAGGGCCGGAGGAAGCATTTTAGGATTGGTCAGGCCATGAAAATTTTTTGCTCACTCCGCTTGCAAATTTTTTTAAATCACCTCTACATTAACCAGACCATTTTCATGAGTGCTGAATGCAGGCAAGCAGGTAAGTAAAGCACTGCAAAGATGCATGGCCCATGCACATATACAGAATATAAACCCAATGAAAAGTCACGTCACCATCACCTCGTAAAGCAAGGGCTTGTCTAGATAGAAAGCCAATGTTTGACAGTATCTGAAGTAGGCATTGACGATTCTCGTTTTTCTCTTGGGCATGTTCCCTAGAAAGCATCTCACCCACATCTGAGCATGTAGCTGGTATCACCATGACCGCTTGCAAGGCTTCTTCATGGCTTGCAGATGCTTCATGGTTTTTGAAGCTGATGGTGGCATCCTTCCAATTTTTAAAGCCATTACTTGTAAAAGCAAGATCGCCTCTGCTTCGTTCCATCCTTTTGGACTTCAGTGCAGACACACACACATGGCAAAATACAACGTCATCTGGGTTGTGTGTCTGGTAATGCAACCAGGGCCACGTGGAAAACCAGGACGCCTGGCACGACCTCTTCACTATCTTGCCATTGTCCCAATCCAAAAGATCAACAGGAAGAGTAGTAATGGTTCTAGTTACAAGACTACCCTTCCTGTTGAACAGGAAGGGTAGTCTTGTAACCAGAACCATGCGCTTCCACATGGTGCGCGTACAGTGTGCAAGACTAAACTCCTGCTCGGATTTCCGTTCCACCATTTTACAGGTTACGTAATAACCAGAGTGATAACCTTAGCGATTTTATAAGCATTAAGCATAGGTATTGGAGTATCTATGCATTAAGCATAAATGTAAGGTCTAGTATCTATGCATTAAGTAACCGTCAAAATAGCGTTTTACCACCCCTGCGCGCGAAGAACGATTACGATACAGGTCAACGTTACTGTAAGTATTATTTTTAGTTTTTTGAAAAAAAATGTTGGAGCTTAAAATATTGGTCTGGCCAAAACCGGAGCAGCTGGACCGGTTCCTCAGGCCCTGAGACATGCACCTCCCCATGATGCGCTGCAGTCAGCCTGCAGCGCAGGGAGACTGTCCATCGTGCCAGTGGCCACTTGTATTAACAGCCTGATGGATGTACATAGTAAGGCGCCTGTAGTGACTTAGATTTAGGGCACACAAAATACTACTTGTGTATATGCTATGAATGCATGTGCAAGGGAACTGATGTGCCACACTGCCCTACTCCCCTGGGCCATGCACTTGGCAGAGGCATCAACCATCATGCATCATGCACAGATGTACACCTGCACCACCTCCTCCTTGGACTTGGGACACCAAACCTTGCAAGGGAAACCCAAGCAGACCAGTGATTCCTCTAACCACACAGCCTGCAGCCGTAATGTGTTGGATGACATCTTCTATGAGATCCGTGTTGAGGTAGTCCCAGCGATTATGCACATGCTGCAATAGTGCTGATGGTGTGACGCTGCCTTTGGGGAGGTTGGCAGGCTGTCCAGTGGGTAAGCACCCATTGACTGTTGGATTCAGCCGCTCCCTTACGTAGACAAGCAGGCTGTCAAACTGGCCAGATGTGAGTGCACTTAGCACTTTAGACAGTTTGCTGACAATGATGGAGAACTCGTGTTGCAG